>PVLA01011672.1:0-51026 GCA_004027455.1 Hydrochoerus hydrochaeris
ATGCAATGAAAGCAGTCTTAAGAGAGAAATAAATAGCAATAAACTGTCATATCAAGAAAACAGAATGAGCACAAATAAGCAACCTAATGCTTCATCTCAAGCTTCTAGAAAAAGAAGAGCAAGCTAAACTCAAAGCTCATAGAAGAGAGGAAATTGTAAAGATTAGAGCAGAAAACAATGCAATTGAAACTAAAAAAAAACACAAAGAATTAATGAATCAAAAAGCTGGGGTTTTTTGAGAGAATAAACAAAATTGACAAACCCCTAGCTAACCTTATCAGGAAAAAGAAAGAAAAAAACCCAAATTCACACAATAAGAATTGAAAAGGGGAAATTACTACAGATCCCATGGAAATTCAAAAGATCGTGAATACCTACTTTGAAAATTTCTACTCACATAGAGTGGAAAACACAGAGGAAATGGACAGATTTCTAGAAACATATGAACTACCAAAGCTCAACCAAGAAGATATAGAAATTTTGAACAACCCAATATCAGCTATTGAAATTGAAAACATAATTAAAAATTAAAAACATAATTACACAGAAAAGCCTAGGTCCTGATTTTGGATTCACAGCTGAATTCTACAAGAAATTTAGAGAAGATTTGATGCCAATACTCCTTAAACTCTTCAGTGAAATTGAGAAGAAAGCAAATGCTCCCTAAATCATTCCTGGAGGCAACTATTACTCTGATACCAAAACCAGAGAAAGACACAACCAAAATGGAGAACTATAGGCCAGTCTGACTAATGAACATTGATGCAAAGATTCTCAATAAAATACTGGCAAATAGAATGCAGCAAATCATCAAGAAGATTATACCTCATGACCAAGTGGGGTTCATTTTAGGAATGTAAGGATGGTTTAACATACGCAAATCAATAAATGTAATACACCACATCAACAGAGCCAAAAACAAAAATCACATGGTCATCTCATTAGATGCAGAAAAAGCTTTTGATAAAGTCCAACACATGTTCACGATAGAAACTCTTCAGAAAGTTGGAAAACACGGTGTCTACATCAACCTTATAAAGGCCATCTATGACAAACCAACAGCCAACATGATACTAAACAGATAAAAACTGAAAGCTTTCACTTTAAAATCAGGAACAAGACAAGGATGTCCACTCTCACCACTCCTTTTCATTATAGTTCTGGAAACACTAGCCAGGGCAATCAGACAAGAGAGAGAAATAAAAGGAGTAAAGATAGGAAAGGAAGAAGTTAAATTATCACTATTTGCAGATGATATTATACTCTATATAGAAGACCCAAAAAAACTCCATTAAAAGACTGCTAGAGGTAATAAACAAGTTCAGCAGTGTAGCTGGATCCAAAGTCATCACTGAAAAATCAATAACATTTCTGTACACAAAAACTCACTGAGAGAGAAATTATGGAAATATCACCCTTTAAAATAACATCTTAAAAAATGAAATACTTAAGAATCAACCTAACCAAGAATGTAAAAGACTTATATGCTGAAAATTATACTATGCTGAAAAAGAGATTGAAGAGGATATTAGAAAATGGAAGGACATTCCTTGCTCTTGGCTAGGAAGAACCAACATTGTGAAAATGGCCATACTCCCAAAACTGTTATACATATTTAATGCAATCCCAATCAAAATACTATTGACATACCTCACAGTTCTAGATAAAACACTCCTAAAATTCTTTTGGAAACAGAAGAAATCTGCAATAGCAAAGGCAATTCTGGGCAACAAAGGCAAGGCAGGAGGTATCTCAATTCCTGACTTGAAACAGTACTATAAAGCCACAGTGATAAAATCAGCCTGGTACTGGCAAAGAAATAGAACTGAGGATAAATGGAACAGATTAGAAGATGCAAGCACAACTACAAAGACACTCACCCACTTGATATTTGACAAAGGGGCTAAATATGTCCACTGGAAATAAATGCTGTTGGAAAAAGTGACTCTTCACATGCCAAAAACTGAAACTAGATCCATGCATATCACCATGTACAAAATTAAAGTCTAAACAGATCAAAGACCTAAATATTAAAACAGAAACACTAAATCTACTGAAAAACAAGGTAGGTAGAAGTCTTGGAGACAGGGGTAGGCAGAGAATTCATGAACAAAATCCAAACTGCACAGGAAACACTTCAAAGAATTAACAACTGGGAAATTATATTATTGAAAAGTTTCTGCACTTCAAAAGAAATCACCAACAGAGTGAAAAGAAAACCCACAGAGTGGGAAAGAATTCTAGCCAGCAACGCCTCAGACAAAGGACTTGTGACAGAACATATAAAGAATTGAAAAACATTAAGCTCCCCAAACTCAAAGACCCTCTCCAAAAATGGGTATCTGAGATGAACACACAGTTCTCAGAGAAAGATAAACAAATGGCAAATGAATACATGATGAAATGTTCACCATCAATGGTCATTCAAGAAATGCAAATTAAAACAGCATTGAGGTATCATCTCACTCTGGAAAGAAGAGCTGCCATCAAGAAATCAACTGATAACAAATGTTGGCGAGGCTGCAGGGGAAAAGGAACACTGCTCCACTGCTGGTGGGAATGTAGACTGGTGCAACCACTATGGAAATCCATATAGAGAATTCTCAGAAGACTAAGATTGAAGGCTTCATTCAATCCAGCTGTTCCCCTCCTGGGTATTTTTCCAGAAAAACTGAAAAGTTCATTTCACAGTGATATATGTGCACCCATGTTCATAGCAGCACAGTTTGTAATAGGTAAATCTTGAAAACAACCAAGATGCCCATCAACTGCAGAGTAGAAGAAAAAGATGTAATATTTTTATATGATGAAATATTACTCAGCTATAAAAAAGGATGATCTTGAGGCCTTCATAGGTAAATGGACACAACTTGAGACTATCCTCATTAGTGAAATAAATAAGAATCATATTTATAAATATCATATTGTGTCTCTAGTGTAAATAGTAAGTAAGAACTACAAGAATAATAAAACCAAAATGTGTAATTGTTATTGTAAAAAAGAGAGGAAAAGAAAGTTCTCTAAGTGATATAACTGCATGTACATTTCAGTGTGTAAAATAGCATGACCACATTGCTGAATCTTTGTTGGATCTTTGAAACGTGGCCAACAGGGAAGGGAGCTGGGACCTGCACTGTAACCTGTGTGAAGGAAGCCAGGACCATGACAGGAGAGAGAGGCAGGAGGAGGCCCCCAGCCCAGAAGCCTGAGAGCACTGATCCAGGAGAAGGAAAAACAAGGGAGACTGAGGGCGGCAAACACACAACATCAGACATGGCTCAATGGACGTTAAGGGATATCTTCGGGACCTTGTAGACGAGCTCAAAACTGAAATATTAAATCAGGTAAAGCAGGATATGAGTAGAGTAATAAAAGAAATGCTCTCAGGAAGCATCTCTCAGGATGATACAGATGGTAGAAGGGAGGAACACAAAAAAAGGGGATAAACATTTGATGAAGAATATAAAGACCATCAGATCAAGAAGAGCTTGGAGCGAAGTCTTCCAAGTCCTGAAGGAAGGTGGCCTCCAGCCCAGATTGATGTACCCTGAAAAACTATCACTAGAAATTAATGGAGAAACAAGATGCTTCCATGACAAAGAGGAACTGGGGGAGTTTGTGACCACCAATTCAACCCTGCAGAGAATGCTGAAGGACATTCTAGAGAGAGAGAAATAAAATACCAGGATTTTAGGAACAGTGGCAGAAAGGCCTCAGTGAGTGGGGCAGGCAGTAGAATGAAAGAGAAAACTAGACAAACAAAGACAGAAAAATAGCATAGCAGAAATGAGGCAGAGAAGGATAACTAGAATCTCTAACACAGATGGCCTTGATACACTATATTGTTAATAGTGCACCAGGATTTAAAACCCACATTACTCACACTACTCTGCTTAGATGTATTATATTCTGTTCCAGTCATTCTACCTGTACTCGATTTGAGGGCACAGACAGTAATCCTGAAAATAACAGGATATAGTATGGTAATCATCCTTAATTTCCTATTAACTTAATCTAAAGCTCTGTAAAACTTACACTGTTTTACCATGACTGATCGTAATCGAATCTAGTTTGTTGGATCACTGTTTTATATTGATAGATTTCATTCAAAGTTGTTATGATTGATAGTATCAAGTCTGAGACTATAGGCAACTGCACTTAAGATGACAAGATTCACTAGAATATCCACTCTGGTTTGATTATTACCTGCCTTTGAAGTTTTATACTGTCTACAATGTTTTATTTTACTAATATTGTTATTTACTGCTATACTCAATTATACTGCTATATTCATTTACGCCTGATGATATAGACAATTCCATTGAAGATAATAAGAAACAACACAGTAATCATTGTAGATTACCTTGTACTGTGGTTTTATACAACTTTTTGGTTTCATGTTTTTATAGGAATTTTTGTTTTGTCTTGCTAAGTTTTGTTTTTCCCTCTAATACAGAAAAGATAGAAATACATGTAGAGATTCATGCATGCATAGCTGTTTGCACTCTTACTGTTTGACTATCTACTTTTTATGCTTTAATTTTTTTACTTGAACAACTATTTAGGGCAATATGTAATTTATCAACTAGTGATTTCTTATTGTTTATCTTTTTTAGAGTTCTGTATTATCTCTATCCTTTACATGCTTTTGTTTCTGTTTAAATAAATTTAAAAAATAAAAAAAGATATAATTGCCTGTATATCTAAGTGTATGGGATTGATAACCATAGTTCTAAGTTCTTGCTGGATTGTTGAACAGAACTGTTTACAGTCTTGCTGTTTGAATGTCCACTTTGTATGCTTTAATTTTATAACTTGAACAACTATTTCTAAAAGGACAATATGTAATTTATCAACTAGTGATTTCTTACTCTTCATCTTTTTTAATTCTTTAATATTTCTACCATTTTTGTTTTTTTTCTCTTTAAATAATAAAAAAAAACTATCCCATGAATGTGTGCCCTAATATTCATCCTATTTCATAGCTTAGTATACTGAAGTTCAAAGAGTGGAATGTCTTTCTCAGGAGGCTGCTAGTAAGTCCTTTGGAAATGAACCTTATTGACTCAATTTAACTGCAAACCCCATGCTTCCGTCATTATATGAATGCATATTAAAAAGTTAGACAAATATTATAACAATATTCAGACATTAAAATAAAATGATGTCTCTGAAAGCCTAGAAAAAATGAGAAAGTTATAGTTACTGTACTTCACCAATATCTATATATTTACTATTTCTCCAGCAATATTCAAGACCACTTTATAAAAACTTCTTAATTATGCTAGAAAACTCTATGTGATGGATTTTACAGAAAAGGAAACTGAGAATTACAGAGATCAATGAACTTCTCCAGAATCTTAAGGTTATAAAATATGAATGTCACAGTCAGAACCCAGGCGATCAGCTCCAGAGGTTACCATGAGAAATACAGACCCTGTGTCCTGAGTGCTTCATACTCTATTTTTTTCTGCCCTAGATTGCAATGTTTTGTCTTACATAATGCACCAGACTTTGTTGAATCAGGGCTGTGCTACATTCTTACACATGGAAATAATTATGCCCCTCTTTACCCTCCCTACAATCTTTTCCAGATGATCATGAATGCTCCCCACACTGAGTCTCTATTTGCCAGAATGAGGCTCAAGCATGATATTAAAGAAAACCAAGTGTATGGGCTGGGTCATAAGTGCTTGCCTGGCAAATGTGGGGTTGTGAGTTTGATCCCTGTAACAACAACAACAAAAAAAAAAAAAAACAGGTGATAGATTCCATATTTTAAGTAAACAAATTGCTTTTGAGGTCCTCTAGATGGATAAGGACATTTTACAGTTGACTCCCTTAAACAAACTGGCAGAATCACTTCTCTTAAAGCTCCCTTCACTCTCTGCCATTAAAACATGAGATAAAGCTAAAAGTGTTTTGCCACCTTCTGACTATTGCACTAGAAACCACCCCAAACTTGGTGTAACATAGCGTAATCATTTATTACGTCTCATGGTTCTTGGATGTGACTGGGTTCCACTGGGGAATCTTTCTTAGGGTCTATCATGGTTTATAGTCAGTTAGTGGCTCAGCTTGGAGCATCTTCACTTACATATCTGTTGGCTGAGACTTGGGCATGACAGTTGTGTTTCCCATTTGGCCTCCATTAAGAACAGAATGAAACTTCTCAAACCAGCTGGATTCCAAGGATTCATGCTTCAGAAAAGCATAGCCACAAGAGAATTGTACTGGGTTCTAGGAAATGTGCTCAAAAGTTATACCAGTCCATATTCAAGAAAAAGAAAAGTAGACTTTACCTTCCATATAAAGGAATGTTAGAGAATATGAAAATGTTTTCTGTAAAGCTGCCCAAAAACTCTCTTAGAAATAACCTTGGGTTAGATGGGGTCACAACTGAGTGACATTTAATGAAATGTAACAAAAGGAATTATAAAGGGTATGATGATGACAATGCCTCAGAGCCCTTAAAACCTCTCAGATGGGCATGGTAGTGCACAACTGCACTCCCAGAATCCTGGGAGGCTTAAGCCAGTAGTGTTGCAAGTTCAAGCTCAGCCTGAGCAATTTAGCCACATAGCAAGACCCTCTATCTTAAAAAATAATAATAATAGACAGCTGGAGGTGTATCTCAGTTCAAAGGCACTGGGTTTAAACCCCAGTCCCCCTTCCCTGACAAGAAGGAAAAAGAATTGTACTCTCTCACTTCTCCAAAAAGTGAATAATTATTCTCTAGTCTAATTTTTCCTGTTAGAAAGATAGATATTTTAAAAGAGAGAGAATTGGCAGTAGTTGCCTTCATGTTCTCATCAATGAATCTTCAACGCAAAATAGTAATAACAATAGTCAAATCTCCTCTGGTAACTTAAAAAAGATAGAGGTTTCCCTCTCCTTGATGGCTTCCTGAGAAGAGGGTGGGTAGCTGGGGAAGACAGATGGACCGGCTGGACAAGGCATAAAAGGGGAATTCGGGGCATTGCTGCTGTAACCAGGGACAGGGCCAGGGAAGAAATCTTATGCATGTGCTGCAAAGGATTAAAACTTCTGCAAAGTGACTGCTGATGCTCTAAGGGTATTTTCAGGTCTGAGCCACAGTTTCTCTCAATAGATCCAAATCTTCACTTAGACTCTGAAAACCACCCCAGGATTAGGTTAGTGGTAAGTTTAGAAATGATGTTGAGGCTGCTATCTTCACTTGCTTCCTAGAAATAACTAGAGAAACCATCAGAAAAAAGTCCCAGTCCTACCAGGTGAACCTTTGCAAAGAGTGGAAGAGTGCAAGGCTTCTCCAAATGGCATGGACTGAAGATTTAAACTGTGTGATTGTGAGCAAGATTTTTTTTTTAACCATATGGAGCTTTAGTTTCTCATTTGCAAAAAAATGAGTAATATTTAATTTGTGGTAATAATAAAAAGATAAATCTGTTCACACAAATGAGGCATATGACATGTGATAATAATACTACTTAATAAATACTAAATTTTATTATTAATATTATTTTAAAGCTTTGCACACTAAAGAAATGGAATCCCCTAAAGATTAGTGCATTTGGAAGCATGCAGGTGTCATTTTTTTTGGTTTTTTTGTTTTAAGTTTTTATCCGTACCAGGGATCGAACTCACCACCACGTGCTTGCAAAGCAGGTGCTTATGCTGCTGAGCTAAATCCCCAGCCCTTAGGTGTCATGTTTTCAATTCATAATTAAATTTTATAAGAACTGAGTTTGCTTGCAATTTTTAGATATAAGACCACTATTTTATGGTCTCTTATAACTGATCAGTTCTTTAATTATTCTGACATGGACCAGTGAAGAGCTGTATGTTTTGCATTTTTTCAATTTCTATAAAATATGAGGCTGAACCTGCTATTTATTACTACTGATCTCTGACAGCAAGAAATTATATTATAAAGTTATAGAATAGATTGTAGTACATTTTGAAAAAGGAACAGGTATAAAGAAGTGGGTTTTGTTCAATTCTAATGGAACAGTGAGTGTCTCCAGGCTGAAGATCAGAGTGTCACTGTTCTGATCTTAGCTCACAATTCATGAAACAAAAATAGAGTTGGAAGATTTATATCTGATCTTTTCAACAGGTGCAAGCAAAAGGCAAAAGGTTTTGTTTGATCCATCAAAGGTACCCAAGGGAGGAATCCAATATCTTATTGGAGTGATGAGAAAGAATGCATGGAAATCAGATCCAGCTCTTCGGGAAGAGTGGTTCTTTGTGGCTGTTGAGTTCCCCAAAAACAAAAGGGGAGGGTGTCACCCACCACTGTTTTCTTGGAGCACAAAGCTGAGAAAAGTTCAGCCTTGTCACAGGGAATCGGAAGCTTCATGCTGAGCTCTGACTTTGCCCGATCTGACATCCGGGCCACAAACTCCTTATCAACAAAATGAGGGGAAGAGGTTTTTAAAAAATGATTTCTTAAATGTATTTTATATTCCAATGTTCTGTGAGTCTCTGGATATAGCACAGAGTCTAGAAAGAGGGAATTTTCAGAGTAAGACAGAGGGAAGGAGGGAGAGAGGGATTTAAAGTCACAAAGGAAGGAGGGGACAATAAAATAAAACTACGTCACAGACAGGAGAGAAGCAGTCAGCAGTTACATAGTGATGCTGGGGAGGTTTCTGGGTCAGAGCAGAGGAACCAGGGCCTTGACTAGGTCTGTTCCTTCATCTTGGTTACCCACATCATAGTTGGCGTCTAGTGATATTTTATACAATTTAACCTTAATAAGGACTCACTCGAAGACCGCTGTGGGACCCTTGGTTCTCTCCTCACTCCACAAAAATCTTCTCTCCACCCATCAGCTGCTGTTGTTGCAGATCCTGGACTCCAGGCTGAGATCATTTACAACTTGAACTATTTGTCCAGTGAAATTACAGCCAGCCATGAAGTGCTATATCATCTTCATTTTCATGAGTGCCACTGGTGAGAGTTTGGGGTGTGGTTTCTGCACAGGGTGAGACCCAGAGAAGTGTATTAGGGGCTGGGAAGAGAAGTCACCAGCTCCAACCAAAGTAATAGGAAGTGAGTTGTAGGAGGGGCATTTTAACAAAGTAGTTTACTGTGGAAGGAAGTGAAAGGAGCCACTCTTCATTCTCACAGTTCATCCTGTCACCCTGTTTCACCCTCAGGATGCCTGTGAGGTAGACAGGATGCCCCTGGCCTCGGTGCCAAGCATGCCCCAAGCGTGCGATACCTTGGATTGCATTTCTCCTGCATAGCTGCCCCTCTCTTTCCTTGGGCAGATGGTTATTAGAAGAGTGGGCCCAGAGGGCCTCTGAAAGTCCCCAGCTTCCCCATTTTATTTTTTATTTCCAAAGTCAGGCAGTATTTCATCTTTCCCCCTCATTCTTGGTAATTTTTTTTTTTTTTTTTTTTTTTGTACCATGGATCAAACTCACAACCTCATGCTTACCAGGCAGGCACTTGTGCTGCTGAGCTAAACCCCTGGCCTGTAAACTTCAATTCTTAAAAAATAACACATTTAAAGTGTCAACTTATTTTTTTGACTTTTGAAATACATAGCGCTGGCAATCAGAGCTTCTGATCAACATGAGATGAGCTTACTGGTTTGTCACAGGCCCTGAATAAAATAATGCCAACTAATTTCATCTAGAGCAAAACTTCTTAAAATTATTTATCTTGAGCAGCATGCATGATTTTCTCTTACTTTAAAAAAATATAAGTATAGTAATACTAGATTTGGAAACCTCCAGTTAGCAAAAACGATTTTAGCTAGTTTTAAGTACCTAACTTCTTTGTCTTTCTTTCTTCCCATGCCCCCTCTACTTGCAGGTGTCGCTCTAGAATACCCTCAGGCAAAGATGAAAGTGCTGGACGATCTCCCCATTCCTTACCTGGCGTACTTGCAGGCCAACCCCGAGCCCTGTGTGGGGACTCTCATTCACCCCGAGTGGGTCTTGACAGCCGCTCACTGTGCCTTACCGTAAGTTTTCCAGTGGAGTAAGTGTGGTGAAACATCCCAAAGACCAGTAGACCCAGTCAGATAGAGGATCTTCCCAGTGGAGAACAGACAATTGGGTGGTTTAGTTAGAGACCAATAGGAGATGTCAAAAGACTTCAATGAAAAGTAAATACTATTCATTCATCAACAAATATTATCAAACTTTTACTAAATAGCTAGGGCTGTTTAACACACTGAGACAACAGCAAGAGTGTAAATGGAAGTGAGGTTTCCCTCATGGAGCTTACATTTTGATAGAAGAAGTACCCTCAAGCAAGCATATGGCCCAAAATAAAGCCTAAAGCAATTGTGGTCAGTGATACATGGGAACAATGTACAGGGATGTTTGTGCCAGGCTTCTCCAAAGATGTGAGACCAATTGGAAAAGAAGGCAGTAAAAAGAACAAAGCCTATGGGATAGTCCAGGCCCAAGGACTATGTCATGTAGTCTCTGACATAGCAAAGATACTAAGGTATTTGCCAAACTGAGGAATCACAGCTGACTGGGTGGAATGGTAGGGGACATATTCAGAGGGTGAGATGAAAGAGTTATTCAGAGGCCACGTCATGCGGGTCATAGGAGAACAGGCTCACTATGCAGCACAATGCCTCCCGTGCAATCTCAGTGCTGCTGTCAGATTGTAGAAGCTGTTGTGTGCAGAAGCCCTACTAGAATTCCGGGAGCAGCCAGGCCCACTTCAAACTCAGATTCTAAGCCCTCTGGTTGTTTTAACACAGTGTAGTCTAATACAGCTCAAATGCTTGCTCTCTGCACACTGGAAGCGAAGTCAGGTCTCATCCTCCTGTAACTGGAGATGGGAAAGCAGAAATTCTTTCCATCATCCCTACGGAGCATGTGAACTCCTTTGGGCAAGGAATGGCTTTAGGATCTGTTGCTTGACTGGACTTCTGGGGATGGAGGTGGGCAGGCCTGGATTCGCCTGGGGAGCATGAGGGGAAATGACAATTGGGAGTCCTGACAAACTGCTAACAGTATTTTGTACATCCGTGATAAATGTGGACAACACATGCTCAACAGAGATAGGAGTCAGTGCAGGCACTGGACAGCCCAGCTATATCCAGAAACGGAGTGCTTCGTGCTTCTCAGGGACTGCGGAGACTGCACAATAGACAAAGCTCCAACATCAAGGAATACGGTGTCATCTTTATTTGATCTCTGCTAATTCAAATTGTCCAAATCTTACCAAGAATGGGCACTTTTGAGTACATTTTAGACATTCAACACCATGTCAGACATTACATGTGTGCATCTGTAATACAGCAAGCATGGGAATTCTCATTTTACAAACAAAATTAGGTCATTTCAGTTTTCAAGTTAATAAATGAGATTATGGTGATGGGTAAAGATGACTTTTGACCTTTCTTACAGTATGGCATTTTATGACTCCATTTTTTTTTTAACCAGTTTCTCACTTTCTTTCTTCCCAAGTGAAAAAATCCGACTGGGAGTTAATCACCCCAGCATCAAAAATAGGAGAGAGCAGGTGCGGAATTACTCATTGACGGTGACTCACCCTGAATTTGAGGAAAAAATCCTGAAAAACGACCTGATGTTGATAAAACTCTCCAGGGATGCTGGTATCAACCTCTATGTGGGAACTATAGCCCTGGCTATGGAACCTCCACCGTTTAATGACTCCTGCTTTATTCCAACCTGGACCTGGATTGACTATGAAAACTGTAAGTGTTTGACTACTCTGTGTTTTCGTGCTGGGAAATTTGAAGCTACAGGGAGAACGTGATAACATGTACTTTCTAGAAAGAGAAGCTATGACATGATGTTTTTGACTCTACAGTGATTACTGCCTGTACCTTATGCTATCAGGACTGCAGGTCAAAGAGAATATTCAAACATGCAGGTACAAGGCAGCTAATCAGACAGTAACAGAACAGGCAGTAATTATTACATCTAGAATATTCAAGATCAAGTTCAAGGGAACTGAATTTCAAGACAGAGGTGGGAAAACTAGGATGCTTTGCTCACAAAGACAGTAGAGAGGAAAGGTGGTCTACTCAGTGAGAGGTGAGCACATTACCCTGCACGTAATGGGAGAGAAGAAGAGCAGTAAGAAAAAGAAAAATAGGGTCTAGGTGCTGAAACACGGTGATGCTTTCCACTGTGTGCTGAGAGGTGAGAAGATAGTGGAGGACGATGCTCATACTAGCACCAAAACTAGTTCACTGCAGAGTCCTCCTGTTATATCTGCTGCTGTGTCTAAGAGTCCCCTACTAGACACAGAGACTCAAGTGGTTCAAAAATGTTTGATTATCCTGATGTATTGTTGTTGACTCTGAACAGACGCATTTCAGGGAAAAAGTAGTCATATCCCATGTGGTGAATATACAATTTTCACCATGTGCCCAAACTAGCATAGGCAGGTAAATAAAAAGTACCTATACGTTGAAGGTATAGCATAGTGGTAGAAATCCTGCCTATAGCTTGTGAAAGATCCTGGGTTTGTCTTCAGCACGACAGAAGCAGGAAGGCAGGAAGGCAGGAACGGGGATAGAAGGGAAGGGGAGGGGAGGGAAGAAAAGAGAAAGGAAAGAAAGTAGGAAAGTTTCATGTTCTCAGTATTTTGCAAGTCCTTATTTCAGTTCAGATGCAAAGAACTGTGCCTGGGAATGTAAGCAATGTATTTTCTGAACAAACTACAGCTTGTATGATTTCTGTCTTAGACTTTTCAAGTCTTACTCAAAATCTTTGTATCATATCTTACAAAAATACTTTATTCCTTACCGTTTAGAGATAAAGCTATTTGAAGATTTTATCATTTAGGCTCTGTAAACCACAACAACCATGCCAGATTATACCTTTGTAAGATCTCTTGTATAGGGCTTCCAACACGTATCAAGAATTCCTTATTTCTAGTAATTTAAATTACTTTCACTTTGTTTCTTAAATGGTTTTCAATTTACTTCACACAAGAACTTAAACATAACTCCTCTTTCTTTTTTAACCTGATGCTTTCTGTCTTATTTTACTTTGGGGTATTTTACTGTATCAGAAAAAATCCTGTTCCTAACCACCACCTGGCTGAGCTTGATCCACTTCTGGTCAGTTCTTTGTTTTCTTCTTCCTTGCTCCTAACAAAGATAAAAATTATATGATTTCTTGATAACAGTTCCTGCATTCTGAAGTTGACAATATAATAGCAATTGCTGGGGGGCAGAAATGGAGATTATGACCTCTTACAGAATATATTTTTTCTAAATAATTAACTTATAATTTCTAAATAATCTACATACTATCATGCACTACACAATGATGTTTCAGTCAATAATATCAATAATATATGGCAAATCATTTTATATTATAAAGGAGCTGAAAATTTCCTATTTCCTAGTATTTTTCCCATGCCTATTCAGTTTTATAGATATGTTTATATACACAGGTACTTAAAACCATGTTGCATTATTCATTAAAGTAGCATACTATACATACAGAATGCACAGAAGCAAGAGGCTGCCATACAGCCCACATATAGGCTGCATCACTTAGATTGGATAAGTACCCTTTATGATATTTACACTGCAGCCAAATAGCCTAATGATACATTTCTCAGAGCAGAAATCCAACATGCATATAATGTAAAAAGTAGTTTTTATGCATGGTAAAGAAGTAAATGACCCAAAATGGGGGCAGGAGAGATTTTATATAACAGTGGCTCTATCACTGTCTCCATCTTCTCATGGCAACTCGTAGTGTTTACATAGGTGCTTCTAATCTTCATAAATTACACATAGTAGAGAGAGAACTATAGATCTGCTAATGTTAAACTAGTACCCTAAAAAGGGCAGCGTGTCTGCTATGACATGCATTGAATATTCTCAGACAGGACTGTATTTACAAAATGCGGGCGGACTACAACACCACTTGTGACAAGGGGAATAACTCGAGTTCACTTTCTCTTACCCGCAGTTACTGAGCCTGATATCTTGACATGGATAAACCAAAATGTTCTTCCCTCTCGTGACTGCCAGAACATGCTTCTGAAACAAGAACAAAAAACCACAATGAACATCATGTGTGTAGGACAACCTCTAACTATCCTATCTAAAATTGAGGTATCTTTCCCTCCTCCACAGATGTGGGGTCCACTGGGAGGAAACAGTGATGATGGGAAATCAAATGCTCTCCCACAGAGTAAGGAACAGAAGAGCTAAAGTCCCTCTCCCCACCCGCTCAGTCTTTAGCTTTGTTTCTTTCCCCTCGTTCCATCTAAGGGTAGGCAATGTTCGGGATAGACCACCTGTCCTCTCCCCTAACTGCACTGAGATTTGGATCAAGCTTGAATCAGGAACGGAAAACCAATGTGGATGCTCAGAGAGGGCTGTCACCTCTCCAGCAAAATAGTTCCATTCCCTTGGATGATTTTGTTGCTGTAATGTACCATTTCTTGAAATTTTACCCTTGTTATGTGAAGACAAAGCCACAATGAACTCCTTTTTCCTCTCATAAGCAGGAAGTTTCAGCGGCTCCAGCCATTTGTAGCGGGAGAGTTCATGGAATCTTGTCCTGGACCAAAGGAGCTGTCACCCTGGGAAGTGAAGGATTCTTCACAGAGGTTCATCTTTATGCAAAATGGATCACAGAAATCATGAATACCCACTGAAGTGTCCCCTCAGTGCAATGTCTGCATAATTTCTACACTGGATCCACAACTCTCTTCATCTTACTTGTTCTTGTGCAAAGTCCAAGGTGAAAACATCCAATAAAAAAGACGCCTAACACTTATGATTCCTGTTTGTTTATCATGAGAAATCATATCGTGAGAAATTTAGCATCATTTCCACTATTTGTTCATTCATGCAAAAATTATTGAGTCTATTCAAGGATACAATATGGTCATTGCCATCTGTTATCCAATTCTGATACTTTGTGACAACTGCTATAGTGAAGATAAAGAATAATCTGTAATAGAACACAAAATTAGGTATTTTGGTGGTATAGTTAGGGCAGAAATCATTAAGAAGGCAGGCAAATCAAGGGACTAAGAGAATAGTTTATTAAAAGCCAGGGGAAAATGTTTAACTTGATCTGGAAAAAATAGATGAAAATCAGTAACATGTCATGGTAGAAAATCAGCTGTGGAGAAGGAGAAAGAATGGGAGAAAGATTCTATTATGTCCTGTAATACACCCAGTGGCCCAGTTGTACTGCAAGATTTTCTTCATTTATCTTTTCTCATAATCTTATACCCATGGGCATTCCTGCCCAATGTTTCTACTTCCTTAAAGAATCACAGCTATATTTGTGCCTACAGATTTGTTAAGTGGTCAGTTAAACACTTACTACAATGTGTGTGTGTGTGCGCACACGTGTGCGCGTGCATATGTGTGATACCCAGAGCACTCACACATAATGACATCCCCATACCCTTTTTTATTTTGAGAATAGGTTTGCTAAATTGCCTAGTCAGGGGTTAAATTTGCCATTCTTTCCTCAGCAGAAGATTATAGGCATGTGCCACCACACCCCACTCCCACAATTCTTGAATTATGTCCTCAGCACTTAATAATAATCCTTATATATCAAGAGAATTGCTTAGCCACTTCAGTTATTCTCTCTTCACATTTCCAGTGCTCACTTGTAGCAGAAAGCCTCTGCTTTACAAATAGAGGAAGCGTCAGCTGGTACAGCCTGGCATCTCAAACCTGCACACAGGCTTCGTCTTTGTTGTTTTGCTCTTCTGTCCCTGTGTGTCGTCCTGCAGTGGAAGAGGAGCTTTATTACCTTCAGACTTTGTGTGAACCTGAGGTATGGGTCCCACCTCTTCTGACTTCCTCATGGACTTATATATTATCATTTGTTTAGTGTATTTTTCATTTTTTTGGCT
The DNA here is from genome assembly GCA_004027455.1 of Hydrochoerus hydrochaeris. NCBI lineage: Eukaryota > Metazoa > Chordata > Mammalia > Rodentia > Hydrochaeridae > Hydrochoerus > Hydrochoerus hydrochaeris. The sequence continues at coordinate 15,838 of PVLA01011672.1, forward strand.
TGAATGCAGCTATGTATATATTTTAACATTTATGCACATGTATGGATATTATGTTACATATTATGATGTGCAATAATCAAATCGAGGTACTTAGCATTTTAGTCTCCTGGAACATTTATCATTTCTACATGTTGGGAAATTTGGGGCTCTGATTTTCTAGTGATTTTGAAATTTATCATAAAATATTGTAAACTATACTTACCACACTGGGCTGTGGGATTCTAGAACTGATTTTTCCTATACAACTATATTTTGGTACCTGTTATCCAACTTTTCCAATCTGTTGGCTTTGGTCTGCTTTAAACTTTAGAAACTCAAATTTCCCTCATTTAAAATGCACAGCCCAAGGGTGTCCTTTCTAGACCTATCTCCCTGGTGACAGAATCCCTGAGAATTCTGTTCTATAGCTTTCTCCTCTCGACACCTCCCTGCCTTTGTCCCTCCTCAGACTCTCTGCTCTCTTGAACTCTAGTTTTTCTTCCCAGAAATTTCTCTCCATCTTTTCTTTTGTCTAACTTGCACTCACCTTTCGATTCTCAGACTTCAGATCCTCATCGTGGTTTTCTGAGCCCTATGTTAGGTTTCTGAGCCCACACTGCATGATTCTCTGTCTCATTTTACTTCCTGTACTGTGACATGTGTGATATTAATTTATATGATATTCATTCCCTTGAATCCTCCTAGCCTGCAACATACACTTCTATTGGTTTTCTGTTGCTGTCTAAAAACCTGTAGCACAAATTTAGTGGCTTAAAATACATTTAATGAATTCTTTATATATTCCACATGTGGCAATTTTATTCCCATTTTGTTGGTTGTTTCTTCACTCTGTTGATTGTTTCTTCACTCTGTTGATTGTTTCTTTTGGTAGCCAGAAGCTTTTTAATTTGATGTGACCCAATTTGTTGGTTCTCAGTATTATTTCTTGTGCTACTAGAATTCTATTCAGAAAGTCCTTACCTACTTTTTTCATATCTTCAAAAGTTTTACCTACTTTATCTTCCAGCAGATTAAATATCATAGTTTTAACATGTAGGCCTTTGATTCATTTTGTGTTTAGTTTAGTACATGGTGAGATATATAGATCTAAATAGATTCAACCTTCTGCATATGGAGTTCCAATTTTCCCAGTACCATTAATTAGAATATCTGTTCTCCAGTGTGTGTTTTTGGTTCCTTTGTCAAAGATCAAATATCTGTGTGTTCCTGGAGTTGTTTATGCTTTCTCTATTGTGTTCAATTGATTTGTATCCTTTTTTTATGCCACTACCATGCTGATTTAATCACTGTTGCTTTGTAATATAGCTTCAAGTCTAGGATTGTGATGTCACTGGATTTGCATTTGTTACCAAGGACTGCTTTTGCTATAAACATTCATATGTGGGGGTTTTTGGACATAAATTTTCAACTACTTTGGGTAAATATCAAAAAGTTTGGTGGATCATGTGGGTGGTAAGGCTATGTTTAGCTTAGAAAATTCAAAACTATTTTTTAAAGAGATTTACCATTTTGCATTCCCACCAGCAATAAATTCCTACACTTGCCAACATTTGTTATTGTCAGCATGCTGAATTCTGAGTCATTTTACTAGGTGTATTACAGATTCTCATTGTTATTTAACTCATATTCCCTTAATGGCCTATTATTTGAGAATATTTTCACAGGTTGTTTTCCATGTGTATATCTTCTCTGGTGATGTGAACAGAGCTGTGTCTCCACCACTACCAAAATTTTATTGTTGAAACCCCCAAGTCTACTGTGACTATATTCAAAGATGAAGTTTCTTAGTAATTAGAGTTGAATGAGGTTAAAAGGGTCTGACCCTACTCTGATTAGACTAGTGACATTAAAAGAAGAAAATCCAATGATCTTTCTCTCCTTTGTTCCTTACACATGACAAACCGAAGGTCATGGGAACCCAACATGAGGGGTTCATAGCAAGCCAGGAAGACAGCCATGGCCAGAAATCAAATTGCCAGCACCTGTCATATGAACTTTTAGCCTCTAGAACAGTTAGAAAATATTTTTTGCTCAAGGTTCCCAGACTGCACCATTCTATTGTGGCAGCCCAAGTAGACTAAAACACCAGGTAAGGTGTCTGTTCAGATTTTGATCCATTTTTAAATTGGTTATTGTCTTATTGTTGAGTTTTACTATTTCTTCACATATTTTGGATACAAATTAGTATTTTGCAGACATACGTTTTGCAAGCACTTTTACCCAATCTGTGACTTTCTTCAGTGTTTAACTCTGATTTCTTGAAATTGTAACCACTTAAGTACATCTCATTTCACCATCTGTGGCCACTTGAAAGGAAGAAATGTACCCTCTAACTCTAGGCCTCTCCAACAGCATTCACATAGCTTAGCACAAGGGAAGCACATGCAACATAAATCACTGGCTAATTAATATAATGAATAAATTAATTAATAGTGACAAGACGCAAAGGACTGAAATGTTTCAAAGAGAAGTTTAGGGTCAGGTGGAGGGAGCTGTATCAGCCCCTGAGCATTGGACATGTTCCCCTGGGGGTCAGTAACAATGTCACACAAATGGAGGCCAGCATCACAGAGGCAGGAGGGGGCCAGGGTCCTCACGCAGCCTGGAGGACACCCACATGCAGAGTTCACAGAGGAGAGGCTGTGGGCCCACTGTAAACTTCAACTTCACTCTGGGCAGGTACGTTCTTCCACAAAAGATTGGGCAAAATCCTCATTCCAGAACAGTTCCCTATTGTGTCGGAGGCCAAGCCAACAAGCTCAGTTTCTACTTCTACAGCTAACACCGCCCCTACTCTGAGGGTTGGCACCATTTTTGTGAACTAAATCCTCCCACCAAAAGCATTTGGTTCACACTTTTTCTCCCAGTGCTAGAGCTTTGCCCTGCTTTATTTTATTTAACCTCCTTTCCTTCCTGCTTCCAGAATCTATGAGCTGATACTAATCCTGTGCAAACCTTTCAATGTCATCATGAAATTCATTCTCCTCTGGGCTTTCTTAAGCCTGTCTGGTGAGTATCCCTACTTTTTTTCTGTTTATTTGCTTAGGAGAAATCCTGGGCAATCATGAAAGATAGATCAAGGCAGGAGACATCTTTACAGATTTCAAGCATAGGACAGATTATCTGACCTTCACCACTATTACTGTCTCCAGCAAGGTTCCCCTAGGACAATGACTGCCCACCTCACATTCATTGATTGTGTACTTTTAGGGGAGACACAAATGGTGACACCCTCACACAATCCCACTTCTAAGGAAGAGTGACTCTGGACATATCTACAAGACTGGTGTTGGGGTGAGAGAGTAGGAGCTGACAGTGGGGTTTGAAAGCAGGTATCCAACTAACAGGCCCAGCAGAGTATTGAAGAGTTGAGCATCTGGCATCGTTCTTTTCCCCACATTAGGCAAATCTTACTGGTTCTGTTTTCTAGACATATTCAAAATCACTCACATCTCCACACCACCACTGCCCACAATACTCCAAGCCACCACCTCTTGCCTGGATTATCAAATTATTTTCCCGCCAAGCCCCTCTGTGTCTATACCTTACAGGCCTCCAAGTGGAAAACTGTCAGCATTCTGTTAGGTGAAATCCTAAGGTGGTGTCACTTTCACTCAGAGAACAAGTCCAAGTGCTTCCAACGTCTTGCAGAGCCCTCCACTTCCTGAACCGCTGTCTTCTAACTCCTCCTCCCCACTGGGTGTCCACCATGCTGGCCTCAGGGCTGCGTCTTAAACAAGACTTAGAATATTGGCTGTAGCTCTTTCCTCTGCATGGAGTACCAGACCCCACACATCTGATGATTTAACCTTTATATCTTTTCTCTGTTACTCAGCACTGTTCATGAGGTTGACCCTGACCACTAACCTACTACTGTATAATTCTCCATCTTACAAACACAAACACATACACAACCACACACACACACACAACTGCTATGGCCTTTCCTTCCTTCCTTCCTATCTTTTTCCCCATAGCACTAATCACCATGTAGCATACTATTTTCATTTCTTTATATACTATTTTTATTGTTATTAAATGTCTCCACTAATTTGAATGTAGGAGAGCAGGGATACATGTGTTTTGTTCAGCATACAGTACTGTATAGTACAAGCCCCTAACACACACTAAGTACTCAATATTTGTTGAATAAATGATTTATTCCCAGCACCTTCCTTGGACTATATTGACATTTGGTCTGCTAGTACCATGACACTTAGATCATTTTATCTTGCATTATGGTTGAGAGAGGGGAACACAATTTGCATAAGTAAGGATGAGCTGATTTAAGTGTCCACTGAATCGTGAAAATTTATATTTCAATTTGAAGAATAAATTACTGACAAGTAAAAAGAAAACACCTCTTATTTTTTGAAACAAATGTTTTTATCCTTTATAATTTTCTTTACTCCTTAGAGATAATATAAGTCATTTTCCAGATTTAGTTCATAGTAAAACTTGTTAGAGGAAAAGCGGGGGACTCAAATCCTGTTACTTTTCTAATGATTACTGAGAAATTTCAGAGTTTCTGATGTGTGCCTCTCTTTCCAGCTGCATTTGCTTTTAACTCGGACTCCACAGGCGATGTCGCACCTCCCTACCTGGTCTATCTGAGATCGGATTACCTGCCCTGCACAGGTGTGCTCATTCACCCTCTTTGGGTGATCACAGCTGCACACTGCAACTTACCGTGAGTGAGAAACCCCACGGCTGCTCTACTCTGGCTCCTCAAGGTGGACATAGACCCAGATCTCTGCCCAGTGCTCTCTCCCAGTTCAATAACAGGAGGCAGACTTTGGGAACACTGGGTGGCAGAGAAAAAGTGGGCAGGGAGGGCTAATCGAGGGCCTAAGAACTGAAACGCCATCGATCTCAAGTCCTCTGATAAACATTCATGTTGTTCCAGGAGACTCCAGATAGCGCTGGGGATCACAAACCCATCAAACCTCAGCGAAGAAAATGTGCAAGTGGTTGGCTACGATAAGATAATTCATCACCCACAATTTTTAGTCTCTTCTATAGACTATGACCTCATGTTAATCAAGCTTAATAAACTAGTTGAACTCAATGACCATGTGAAAGTGGTCGATCTGCCCAGCTCTCCTGTCTCTGAAGATACGATGTGTGATGTCTCCACCTGGGCCTACAACCTGTGTGATACGAGTAAGTTCAAGACATATGTGGCATCTGCTGATTTCAGTTAACTTCTCCCCTCATCAGATCTGCCTTTGTGCCTTCACTTCTCTTGAATTCCGTGGTTCTACCCAATGAGGTTTCCTCAAAACCTGGCATTCATTCTTTTTTTTTTTATTATTGGTACCAGGGATCGAACTCATGACCGCGTGCTTGCAAGGCAGGCGTTTATGCCGCTGAGCTAAATCCCCAGGCATTCATTCTTTTCATCTCCTTTCCCTTTACCTGCAGCTTCCTTAAGGAGTCCTCCAGACTTTTCCCTACTGCACTTTTTTATTATCTCTGCTTCCATATATTGTAAAAGAGGCATCAGCAGAAAGAAAGGGCATGTCTAGTCTCATTTTGTTGTGTGATAGCATTTTATTTAGGGATTCAATTTCCTCAATTCTAGCATCTTATCTGTTTTCAGACCATTCCAGGTAACAAAAGCAACTTTAAGTTATGAAGGCCATGAAATAAGTATTAATATATTAAACATAAGAGCTATGCACAGTTGTAATTCCAACACTTAAGGAGGCTGAGGCCTGAGGATCACATGTTCAAGATTCTGTCTGTGAAAAAAAAAAAAAAAGGACTGGGCCTTAGCGAAGTGGAAGAGCCCCCCTCAACCTGATTTACTGGAAAAATAAAAAAGAAACATATACCTCAGTTCTAATCAGACAAAATCTCCTTATGTGAGATTGTAAGCAATATCTAGTTTAAAGCTTAAGATAGCATTCTAAAGATTACTCCTTTCTTCAGAAGACCGACAGAGAGTTATCAGATTTTATCAATGGAAGTCTTCTAAATGCATGATGGGAGGCTACTGAACTAGATATTCTACCTAAACTTTCTTCTATAACTCCCATTTCAGATTTCAGGAAAAAACTTTAAGCAAGTTAGGACAGCTTTCTGCTTTGTAAATTTTATTTCTGTCTGCTTGCTAATCTACCCCAAAATTTTCATCTAAATCCTAATAATCGGTCTGTAGCTATTGAGATAGTAGTGAGTCCTAGAGAAAGATTTGATTACGTATATGAAAAATACCACATTGACACAGTCCCTTATGAATAATTGCTAATGTGACTTTAATCATGAATGTGTTTATTTGATTATGCTTATTTTTTTTTTTTTTTTTGGTACCAGGGATCGAACTCATGACCTCACACTTGCAAAGCAGGTGCTTATGCCGCTGAGCTAAATCCCCAGCCCCGATTATGTTTAATTTGTCTTGTACACTAGGCACCATTCTATGGAAAGGTCATTTTAAATAAGCCTGTCAGATTTTATTTATCTCTCTGTCTCTCTTTTTTTGTAGGAGCCAAGAGGCAGCTATACATTTCCCCTAACAATGCTGCCATTATTTGAAACTTTTAAAAATTGATCTTTAAGCAAATGTCTTTATCAACTAATCTTGGTGCACATTTTCTCAAATATGTCAAGAAGTTAGGGAAAGTGGGGAAGGGGAGGTAGGGGAAGCTAACTGACAAGTACATATTACAGCTAGGTAGGAGGAACAATTTTAGTGTCCTATTGCCCAGTAGGTGGCTATTTAAAAAGAGCAAAAACAGGATTTTAAATATTCTCATCACCATAAACCAAATATTTAAAATATGCCAATCACCCGGTTGGATCATTACACAATACATACATGAGTCAAAACATCACATTGCATCCCTTGAAACATATCAATTATTATTAAACATGAAAATGAAAATAAAAAACTAAAAAAGTAAAAACTCTTCTTTGTCCTTTGAAGATCAATTTGATTTTTGGCAGTAGACAAATATCACTCTGGTGAATGTGTTTGATTCACTCAGGTCAAAAGGAGATGTGACTACAAGAAACATGCAACTTATTTTGGTCTGGTATGTGGGGTGGTTAGGTCGGCACGTCCTAAAGAAGTATTGACAGAGGAAATGTTGAGCAGTGAAATTATTACTGTACTAAAAAATAAAGATTTCAGTGTTTTGATTTAAGAATCAATGTCATTTTCAAACACAAATATTGAAGTAAGAAAAACAAAAATTTCAAAATACTTTTCCCAAAGTGTGACATCGGCAAAGAACGCCAGCCATGTATATAGATGCTACTTTGCTTTTACTTTTCTCATTTTATTTCAGATTAGAAAAAAAAATTTATACAGCTATACCCAGTTGACAAAAATTGTGGGCTCTAAGGGAAACAACTGAATTGTGAATCAGGATTCTCAATTTTATATCCTAGTTTTACCATCTACTGTTGTTTAAGCTCAAGAAAATGTGTGTGTGTGTGTGTGTGTGTGTGTGTGTGTGTGTGTTTAGCAGATACATGTTTTGTTTCAATTTAGTTTGGTTTTTCATGTAACAAATGGGAAATTAGGCTAGATAACTATAAATTCCTTGGTGCTCTGAAACTAACTTCTCAAAGATACTCTATAAGTGTTTAAATTTCAAAAAAAAATTAAAGCAATTTATTTCATTTGCTTGCAGAAATGTCTCATATTTATATAAAACTTCCAAGAATTAAACCACTTTCATAAGGAGAAACTGTTAATCTGATAATCTCCTGCTTGCAGGTTGTCCTAACTGCCACAGATCTGTTTTCTCACAGTGTTTTCCTTTCTGATGAGAATGCAAAAATGTGTTAGAAAAGAGAGAGAAAAAGTGAACCTTTAAGGAAGTTCTATTTTTGTCTTTTCCTGTAGCCAAGGACCCTGACTCGGTACAGAATGTAGAAGTCTCTGTCATCTCCCAGACTGACTGTAAGAATGGCTATCCAGGCTACAACATCAAAAAGAGTATGATCTGTGTGGGCATCGTTCCAGGAAGGAGACTACCTTGCAAGGTGCATGCTCTTAGTTCCTTAATTTTCCCATTTTCTTTCTTGTGTCACTTCCCAGAAAGATAACCCTGTTTTCTTCTTCCTGGCAGGAAGTCTCTGCTGCTCCAGCAGTCTGCAAGGGGGTGCTTCACGGAATCCTTTCTTATGCAGATGGATGCATTCTTAGAGCTGATGTTGGCATCTACAGTAATATCTTTCACTATTTGCCCTGGATTAAAGACACAATCTGGAACAACTGAGCTTTCTTAGCAGCAATTCTGAGCTATACGGCACAGCCTGTACCCACATCCAGCATCAGAATTAAACTAAAGCACTCCTTGGATTGCACCTTGTGTTTCTGCTCATTCTGATGGACAGAGTCAGTGACTGACCAATGTTTCAGACACAATGGCTCTTCCTTCTCTGTAAATGAAGACAGAAAGCTCAAAACTACTAGATAGTTGGGGATTGTGAAGTAGGTATTGTGTTTTTTTCTAACAAATTGGTAATTGATTCATTGAAAAATGGAAAGCTACACAGTCATTTGGGGTACTAAACACTCCCTTACTTGAGGACATATACTTTTGAGATGTTAAACTTATCTGTTAGGAGTGAAAAGATGGACCAGAAATGAACTAAGTAAAGGGCCATATGGGAAAGCAGTTCAGGACAGGGACCTTGGAGGTATGGCATTTATTTTCTCCTTGTCCACACACCTCTCAATTCTGGCCATTTGTTTTGTAGGTTTCCAAGTGTCTGCTTGACCTACTAAAGGTTCATATAAAAGTTAACTGGGACCTTCTGACATATAGTGGACTATTAGGGAGTTGAGGACCCAATCAGCTGACTGTTTTTCCTTTCTATATTATGCCAACTCCCCCAGGAGCCTCCTCAGTCCTCCTTTCCTTTTGTACCCTACCTCTGTGACTTTGGTTACCACCAAACTTTACTGATAGTGTTAGATGGTAAGTTCCTTTGCCTAGCTGACTGAAGATTTAAAATGAAGAAAAACCGGATTTATACAGTTCAGTCTGTGGCCAGAAAAGAAAATTCCTCTAAGAAATCCCAAGTTCCATCAGGAAACCTTGTCTTCTCAAAGGCTGTAAAACCTCCAAAGCAGCTAAGCCTAGATGGGAGTATATAGAAGGGAGATTTTGCATACAAAATATTAAATGTGATCATTACAGCATGATCTTCACAAATTGTGCTTACTGCTCATTTAGCTATTTTGGAGAAAATGTTTTTGAACTCATTTTGCAGAAAAGCACCTCAGCCTCTGAAAATGTTTCTCAGCTTTAGCTGGTGCAAAGATTTCAATGGTTCATACTAAAGTTGTGTAAGGCCAGCTGATTCTAAGCAGCAAAATATATGAAGAGGTCCCTGAATCCTATAGACATGGATAACATTCATAGATCTCACCATGAGCACTAAGAGTAATTTCCTTTGTTGGAGGATATATTCCTATTTTGTAGAACACAGAGGCATTCAAGTAATCTGAGCTTGGTGTGGTACTAGGGCAGTGACAATGGCAGAGAAAAGGTAATCCAAATCTATAATGGTTCATACACTGTGTCAACTTGAGAAGTTTAGAAACTTAACTAAGTAACTCATTTCTGCATCCCAGGATGTAGAGGACATGCCCTAGGGCAGCTGTCTAGCCAGGATGTTGTAATGAGCGATTCACTATATCAATCTGAGAAGTTTAGAAGTTTAATTAAGTGACTCAGTAGAGGGCCAGGGTAAACATCCTGAGCCTGTGCAAGAGAAGGCACAGAGATGACGTGAGTGCTACACCTGTCTGAGGGTGGGTAACCTGCATACAATATAAGAGAGGAAAAGAGACATGTTTCTCCCTTTTTACTTTTATTGTTTCTGCTGTCTTCCATGGCCATGAACACTCAACCCCTCAGCCATGCCATCTTGCCTTTGGAGCCAGCTTATTATGGACTGAAATCTCCACAAACTATAAGCTAAAGAAACCTTTCCTTCCTTAATTTTGAGTGTCAGGCATTTTGTTCCAGAAATGAGAGAAAAGTAACTAAGACACCAGAATACATCACTTTCAGTGAAGACAAGAAGTTATTCTTGCATTATGAAAAGGGCCCATCTATCAACACTTGGCAAGTGGGGCACTAAAGATACAGTGGGCTCAGGTTGGATTTGACCCCAGGTCTAAGATTGAGTCATACTGTTCAGTCACCGCTATGTACCATTTGGCCCCATTTTTCACCTTGTTTATGAATACCCTACAGAAACATTTGGAATCATAAAGCAGGAGTTCAGAGCAGCCCAGCTGATCTATTTGATTATCCAAACTTTCTGAAGAAAATATTTTAATAATAATTCTTATAGGATTCAATTATTCTCCTGCTTAGTTACCCTAAAAAATTCCACTGAATTACATAAGTAATTCAGCTATCAGTAATCAAGAAAATGCAAGCCAAAGTCATAATGAGATATTACTTTGCATCTATTAAGATGACTACTGTTTTAGTTACTTTTTCATTGCTGAGACAAAATATCCAACTCACCAGTTAAAAGAAGAAAGGTTTATTTTAGCTTCCTGTTTGTAGAGATTTCAGTTCATGGTCAGCTGGCTCCAGGACATGGCAGAGGGGCATCATAGAGGGGAAACAGTCTTTGGCAGAGCAGGCAGAAGGCAGTGAAGCAGTGATTCTTCCTTCTCCTATTATTCCAGCCAGATTACAACCATTATCCACACCCACAAATGTGCTAAGAAAATTGGAGTAATTTAGGCATTACACCTTTATTCCACAGTCACACACCTTAGATCCAGCCACATTAAAAAGTTCCACCCATGAGTACATGAGACTCTGAGGAAGACATCCAGATACAAACCATAACAGTTAAGAAATGTTTCCAGGCTTTCATCAAATCCCTGACTAGTCTCTCTGTCCACCCTAAATTTTCATTCTGCTCTTGAGCAGGTTTTGAGGTAAGTGGGTCTGAAGTCATGACAGGTAGAAGAGTAAATAAAACATGTAGACAATGAGAAGAATACTTTTGTAGTCCATTTTAATTGGCATTTTCCCCTGTGTAAGTGTGTGCCCATGTGTGTAAACATGTATGTAGGCATGGCAGGGGAAGAGAGATTGACAGCCTCACAAGGCTACAGAAAAGCAGAGAAAATAATGTTATGTCAAAGAGCACCTAAAGACACTGTAATGTGCAGCCAGCACCACATGTCTGGGTGAGCTTGTTCTCTTAAATGCAGAAGGAGGTCCTTTGTCAAGGCCCAAGTTTCTGGTCCCTTTGCTTTACAACCTAGACATGCCTCACTCTGGGGAAGGAATCCAGTACAAAGAATATTCCAGAAAGGAAGTCTAGGGGTCACAAGATAGACTGTCTTTCTTTATGGCTCACAGTGTTTTAGGAAAGATCCAAGACATGGAACCATAGATAAGGGCAAAGACAACCCAAGTTAGGCTGCCCAGCCCCAGCGGGAGCCCCACCAATATCACAGCCAGATGATTCGCAGTTCTGGAGATGATCCTGCAGGAAGGGGGAGATGAGACAAGGGACAGCTCTTGCTGTCATTCAAAACTTCCCAGTTGGTTTCCAACTGTTTGGCTGGAATCAAATCTCTTTTTTTTCTGCCCCTTGATGGTCATACTTGGACGACAGACCCAGTTGTGGCTCCTGGGCTTTTTAGTTGAGTATTTCCTGTTTCCTCTACCAGAGATTTCAGAGTCTGCTTCTTTCTGGTAATCTTGTCTTTTTAAAAGACTGCCTTGAAATTGGAGTGTGAGGATATGAGTGTGGTGATGAGACGATGCTGTTATCAGAAAAATAGGTATTTGTTTAGGGGTGTGCATGGATGGGGTACACATTCACCAATTCATCCCTCCCCTTTCCTGAGTTCACAGGTTTTTTCTCAGCCTATCTTTGGGAACTGAGGTTGGGACCAAATTGCAGCATGATTTTCATATATATAAACTGTGGAGAGAAGAACTAAGGCCATGTGATTGTTTTCTGGGTCCCTCTGCATCATAATGAAAGCTTCACCTAAAATGCACAGTTAACCCTTGCAGCAGATTTCCGAGATGGGTAGATTTGCTGTCTGCATGTTACAGGCACTTAGACAGGTTTGAGAGGAATGGAACCATCCCCAAAGCTCACATATAGCAGTGCCAAAGTATGCATTCCAGCCTTCAAGAATCTGGGCTAAACTATGTGCTGTTTGGGCAGAAAAAAGCAAATCAGCAGAGACAACTACTTGAGTTTAGGGTAAGAAGGGAGATCTATTTGGGGGAAAAAATCAGCCTTGGGAGGGCTATTGGGGCAGAGGAGGAGGGGTGGGAACCAGGAGCATATGTGCCTGTGGTTTTTATTCAAATACCCAAGCAGGATTTCTCACTGTGTCTTTACTGCAGGTGTAGGAGAGGTTTCTGTCCATTTTCCACCTGCAACTTTAGTTCTGTCTCACAGACCTGCATGGCCAGGTAATCCACTCCAGGAAGGGATATATGCTCCCCAGGACTCAAGGGTGACCAGAAACTGCAGTTGCTGCTGGAGATCTCGTTGGTACCAGCCCATCCAGGGTCCTGAGGGTTCTTCAGAATGCACTGGAGAGTCTCTGCCTGTCAAGCCTGCACTAGATGCACTGAGTCTTTGCTTCACCAGGCTGGCAGTGGATTCTGAAACATACAGACTGGCCAAACTGATAGTAAACAGTGTGGCTGCTGAGAGCAGAAGGGACCTGACCTTGGTGAGTTGCTGTGCTAGGAAGATTGTGACAAGAGTGGGATTAGGGGGCAGCTTCTCTGGCTATGGTGCTCCAATGACCTATCCCTTTATCCCTCCCTCACCCTTCTAAGTGGCTTCCTCTGCTTCCACTGACCTCTACTCAGAGCAAACAGGACCATTCAGCCTCAGAGAATGTGGAAGAGACCCATCCCTGGCCTCTCAGGTTCTCTCTCACAGGTTGTAGGACAGACCAGCCGGGCTGGAGACCAAGATCCCTGCCTGGAAAGTGTCTGACAGTTCTGCAGGTCCCAAGCTCAAAAGGGCATGGATTCCTCAGGAAACTGAATATTTTGTCTCCTCTCCTCCCCAACGCACAAGCTTTAAACCACAGGTTTGCATGCTTTCCTGCTGTCTGAGTCCATGAAGCATACTAGTTCCCAGGCCCTGACTCTGTGCATTCAAAAAATATCTCAGTTGACAGAATAGACCCTGCACCCCCTCAACTGTGACCCAGATATTCCTGGAAGTGATCTGAATCTGAGCCTCAGATCTTTGCAAGGGATTAAAATCTCTTTATGCTTTCAGTGATACTTACATCATTAAACAAACACACCTCTAGTAAACAGGCTTTATCAACAAGTGGAAGATAGTGCAGAGGTACGCTGGGAAGTATGACTCACAATAGGAGTTCACTTCCAGCAGTCAGTGGCTGACACCTTGAGAGCAAATACACTTGGAAAACAGGCTTCATTCTTGCTGTGCAAACCAAGGGAAGAGATTCTTCCCTCCCTCATCCTCTTCTTTCTTTCTTACTTTACCAAACTGGGAATGGTAAGCTCTTTTTGTCTCTTTTAGATATATATGAACCCTTTAAAAAGCTAAATAATCAGCTTGCTAGCTTTAAGTTCTAGGAATGTGTTTTTCTCAAGAACTTGGAACCTTTTCTTTGCAATGCAAAGCTCAGGGAAGATAGTGCCCCATCTCCGTTTCTAAGGGAGGTAGGAACCTCACTTAGGAGCCTACCTTAATTTAGAGAAGAGCCCAACTTAGAAATCCCACCTAATACCTTGCACCTAGTTACAAAACTACTCTTTGTTCAAAGACATGCTTTTAATTGGGGGGGGGGGCAAAACCACCTAGCAAACCCATATCACACACTTGCCAGGTGTATCTAGAATGAACTATGTGTGACAAATGGTACTGCCAATTCCTCTTTCTGAGGACTCGTCACATCATCTTGAGAACATGTGCTCATATGTGATATCTGCTTGGCTTTATGATAGGGTGGGGGCTCTATCTGTCCTTTCAGTCTCTTGTGGATTGAGATCGAAGTATATTACATTTTAGTTTATTCAGGATTAAAACCATTTTCTTTTTCTTTTACTTCTATGGCGATTTTCCATCATTTTACATAATGTTTAGCTATTAAATATATTTATTAATTTAGTAACTTATTAAATATATTGATTATATATTCTGATTTATAGTAAATCATTTTCATATAACTATCATTATTTATAATTTGCAATAATTCCTAGTACCATCAATCTCACAGGGTGATATTTTCCCTCAGCTTTTTCATCTGTAAAATAAAGATAATATTGGAAACTATTTCAAAAGAATGAATAGCTCAAAATATGAAAAAGTGCATAGAATAGAGCTTGGCACAGCTAAGGGCTCAATAAGAATTTGCTTTTATTATTGCAATGGCAAAACAATTAAAATTACCTATAATATTTCTCTTCAATTACCTATCAGCACTCAACTGACATGAAAAGGACAAGACCCTATGACTTTTTGGCATTGTTAAGAGGCCTTTTTTTTTTCAGTTTGGGAACCAATAATCTGGGAAATTAGAGTTAAAAGTTCCTGAACCTATCATCTCTCCAACCTCAGCATTTTACAGACAACAGTATGGAGAGAAAGGCTAGGTTAGCAACAGAACTCTATTATCTCAGGAACTAGACCTGGTCTGGATTCACTTTGGGGTCTGCCCCGTAACAGACACTAATAGAAAAGGGGAATTGTACTGGTCCAGAACTCACGCCTGACTCCCTGAGGAATCCCCATGGAAGGGCAGAGCAACAGCTGGAACACCAAGGCAGAAGCCAGAGAAGCATTCAGAAGAAGAGAGATTCCCTGGGTCTGCAGTCCCAAGCTCCCTCCTGAGAAGTAGGGAGAAGTCCCCTACTTCTCCCTGAGGACACTGCTCTAGCTAAGCAAATGGTTTGCAAGATAAGAGACCCTGGGCCCTTCTCCATTTACAGCACTGGCTGTCCGCTCTCCTCATGGCCTCCTCCTAAGCCTAATCCTCAAGTGAGATTGGGATCAGAATGTCTCCAGCACTCCTGGTAACTCCCTCACTGGCACTCCTGTTCCTCAAGGTCACTGTGCCTCCTTGGTTCTGCATTACCCAGTCCTGGCTGGCTCCCCGTCCTGGACCTTGGTAAGCTTCTTGCTTCTGGATGGTCACCTAGCTCTCACTCTCTCTGCCAGGGCCAGAGTTAGAGGTTGTGATGCTCCTTTGGACATTTGTTCCCTTTCCTTGTCTCCAATTACCATTCAGTTTCTCACATCAGCAGCAAACAGCCTCCCATCTTCAGAGCTCAGTGAATAATTCAAACTATGCATGTGGTGAGCACAGAGGTCAAGCAATTCATTCTAGTGTCTCTCCACCCACCTGGATTCAGGTGATGGATGGCCTTGCCTTGCTGGGGTAGCCCTCAGTCCACCTTTCTTCTCCACTGTATAAGGAAGATGGGCAACTGGGGCCATAGGAGGGGGTTCACAGACCTGATTGCTGTGTCAGCTACCAGGTCAGCTGAAGAAAAAGCAAGACGCTGGTTCTTCCAGCAGAAGCAATCAATAAACGGTATCAACCCCCTTCACCAGGACATTCCATGGTAGAATAGCATGCCAACGTCTGCTGCCCTGCAGGTGCTGGTGACCTCCAGAAATCCTGGAAAGAGTGATCACACGCAGAATCCCTGAGTTCTCCTCTCACCACCACTGATCCAATGGATGAGCACACAGTACTCATCTTACTCCCCGAGGCTCCCATTTTCTTACCTGAAAATGAAACAGATGGGAGTTTTTAGAAAATAAAATAGACCTGATGCTTCTACTCTGATATTCTAATGTCCCTTTCATGCTTTTATTGTTTTATGTAAGATCAGGGTACTTGCAAGTGAAATCAGATGAAGCCTCCAGGGAAGGTGGTAAAATATGAATTCTCTGAAAGCAACTCATGGAATATAATGTAAAGCACGAAGTCTCCAACATGCAAATTCAGGTCTGTTTCTCTCATTTTCTCCATCTTTGCCTCCTCACTTCTTCCTTTTCTTGCTCCTCCCCAGGAATGTTCTCAAAACTACTCAAGACTCATCTATCTGGAAAGCTGATTATAACTGCTTCACCCCTAGGTGCCCTTCCTGGAATTAGCAAAGACTCCAGCAGAGATGGGAATCAGTCACCCCCATCCCTCCCAATAACCACTTTTTTTCCTGCACTGGGAGGTTGAAAGGCTGGATTTACATCTGGTCCCAACCCTTTCTTATACCTCCCTCTATACAAAGATGAAATGGGAAACACACCTGTGACCTGAATGGGTGAAGGGCATATACCAGAGGCAGGATACTCGGTAAGGGTATCTCCGTGCAGGAGATGGGTTGGGAAGGGAAGGAGAGAGAAACAGAGGGAGAGAATGAAAAGCAGGGAAAAACTAAAACTCCCCTGGACTCTTCAGGGTGTCCATTGGCAGGACACTGGCCTGGAGTTGGGGTGGGAACTCAGAATGATGTACTCCTGAGCATTTCCTGCTAGGACCCTGACCCCAAGGGAGAGAAATCTGCACTGTAAGCTCTCTGGACAGCTCTCACTCCAGTTATGTAAGTGGCACCATTCTAAACCCAGAGGATAATCAGATCAGAAGATCCCTAGCCTGGCCCTCCCCTATGGCATGGCGCCTGGCACAGGCAGAGGCACATATAAGTCCAGAACCCTGGATGGTCCATCTGCAGGAGAGATGCTCTGGGTCCCAGGAGCCATGAGCGGTATCCTTCTCTTAAAGTTCTTTCTGCTTTTAGCCCTCAGAGTCTCCCAAGGCCACCACCTCGGCCCCACATCTCACCTGCGCTATTCCAGGTTTCTGGATCCTTCCAATGTCATTTTCCTGCGCTGGGATTTTGACCTCAAGGCTGAGGTCATCGTTTTTGAACTCCAGGTTCGAACAGCTGGCTGGGTAGGTGTGGGCATCACAAATCGCTACACCTTTGTGGAAGGTGATCTGGTTATTGGAGGAGTCCTTCCTGATGGCAATGTTTATTTCTCGGTAAGTTTGAAGATAACTCCTTCCAAGGTTGAGGTCCTTTGTTGGGTAGGATATATCTTCATGTTCATAGAGGATCCATATTCTTTAAACATATCCAAGCATGCCCCAGGAACTCCAGCTGAGTGCTGATCTCTCCTTACAGAAATGATCCAACAGCAAAGTTTGTGACCTATTTCTTCCAGATCATATGTCTCCAACCTGCTAAGAGAATGGGGCTTTTAGACTGTACCACTTATCTGTTAATAGCACATTAAATGCAGGTCACTGGGGAAAATTCAAAGCTGTTGGAGACATAGTCTCTATCCTCAGTTTCCTTTAAGGTCACTCAGGTCAGCTGTAGCATGACATGATCCAAAAACAGCAGCAGCCGCAGACATGACAGCTTCAATAGTTCAAAATTGTTAATAAACTGGACAATGTCCTGAACTTTTTGTGTTCTGGACCTCAGAGCATCACCTTGAAGTGGATTATTATTATTTGCATTTTGCAGATGATGAAGTAATTCACCCATTTTTTTTTTTTTTGGTCTTTTTTTGAGACAGGGTCTCTCTATGCGGTTCAGGCTGGCCTTGAGCTCACTTTGTAGCCCAGGCTGGTCTTGAACTCACAATGATCTTCCTACTTCAGTCTCCTGAGTGCTGGGATTACAGGCATGAGCCACCATGCCCAGCTTCTTCTTCTTCTTCTTCTTCTTCTTCTTCTTCTTCTTCTTCTTCTTCTTCTTCTTCTTCTTCTTCTTCTTCTTTTCTTCTTCTTCTTCTTCTTTTTAATTTTTATTCACCCATTTCTTCATCTTACCCATTCTGAGTTCATAATCATTATTATGAACTGAACTTAAATAGAGAAATGTCAATTAACAGTACAAGGTAATATATGTTAAGGGCCACATTAGGAAGAATGAATAGCATAGACCATTCAGAAATTACATGAGCTCCCGAGGGTTGGGGATAGGAACATCAGGACTGATAGCAATTAGACTTGAGATGAGAGGAGACAATCAGGTCAGGAGATGGAATTACATCAGACATGGTCCATCTTCCCAGAGAATTTCTTGGTGCCATGCTCTGCCCTAGAAGGAAATTACATAATAAAGCTAACCTCAGTCTCGCCGCTTTACTATCCTAAGGTTATTTAAAGGGACATTTTCTCCTCATGCATGACATTCTGCTTGTCCTCCACTGGATTCCAGGACCAGCACCTTGTGGATGAAGACACTCTAGAAGAGGATGGGAGCCAGGACGCTGAGCTGTTAGGGCTGACAGAAGATGCTGCATACACCATCATGCGATTTTCTAGGCCCTTCCGCTCCTGTGATCCTCATGACCAGGACATCACGGTAAATAAGGGAGGAGAGAAAAGCACTTAGTCACAGCAGTTTTTCCTTCTGGGGAAGTAGAGTCACCCCCAGTTACACATCCAGTCATAATTCCTGGAGCTTCCATCTGTCTCAGTCCACTCAGGTACCAACCAAACTGTGCCTCCTCTTGAAATCTACAAACCTTCCAGAGGATTAGCCTTAATGATTCAGCGCCCACCCCTGTCACCTGGAGAACCTTGCCCAACTGCACTGAATTTCAGGTGTTGGGATTTCAATGTATTGCTCAAGTCTCTCATTTCAGAGTAAGGACATGGGCAGAGAGACAGAGACAGAGACAGAGAGAAGCAGGCTTAGAATCAGACTGGCTCTATCTCCAGGCTAAAGGTCTCCCCTTTCCACTGGGGAGACGTGAGTGGCTTGTGTAGGACCTTGGATCCTTGAATGCAGGTATGTGCAAAGCACCACTCATGGGTGATACCCCTCAATGCCCATGGCACCCCCAGAGTGACACGATGAGAGTCCTGGCTGCCTATGGCTTGGATGACAGACTGACGCTGAGGCGAGAGAAGACTTTTGTCAAATCCATCTTCCTGCTACAAGTATTCCACCCTGACGACCTGGATTTCCCCACAGACACTATGATCCATGACTTGGAGATCACCGATGTAAGACCTCCCCCCCCACCTGCCTCCAGCAAGCTACCCCTTGATGCACCCAGTTACTATGACTACCCTCACTCCCAAGATAGCCCTAAAATGAACACCAAAGAAGTAGGGGATCCACAGATCTATTCCACTCAGCCTCTGTGCATCCTCCCCAGTTCCTCATTCCGGAGGACGATACCACCTATGCCTGCACCTTTCTGCCTCTCCCCATCGTCAGTGAGAAGCATCACATCTTCAAGGTACGGTAACCAGATGGGGGAGGCTGCCAAGGTGGGGAAGGGTCTGGAGCAGTAGCTGAGGAAAGGGGGGCCAGATGGGAGTTGACTAGGGGTGATACTTATGTAATTCCTAGAGACCAGAACTACAGGTGCCAGAGTTATTTTACTTAAGTTACACCATGCAGCAGGGAGTGCTTGGACATAAGTTACTGATTAATAAGTGTTTGCAAAGAACAAAATCTGAGCCTCATCCTGGCTACAGCACTGTGTTTTCTTACCCTGGGAGGAGATAAAGGCCAGGGGTATAACACAAGCTGAAAGGAAGGGGGTGAGCTCTGGCTCCAGTGAACTCAAACTTGGCCATTTCACTTCACAGTAGAGTAATTGCAATTTTACCCAAGTACATAAAAATATAATCTTATCGTAAGTCCCAAATGTGTAACAGCCAATTGTGTTTTAAGAAAGAGAATCCAAAAATATGTGGATGCATGCACAAAGGTCATGAAATAATTAAGGATCATATGTCAGACTCGGAATGTCCCCAGCTAGATTTAGCAGTTTAAATTGTTTTCAGCCAAGAAGTTTTAAGGAGTGGGAGTTGAAATGAGTCAAACAGAGATGAGCAAAATTCTAGCTTGAGGAAAAGAGACAGAGAAAGGAAATAGAAGACACAGAAATTAAGAGAAGTGGGGAATATCATGGTTTTGTTTGGGAAAGCGATGGGAGAACAAGGAGCTCGCATATAAAATCTAGACTCCACTTTGCTCTCCTCTTCTTGTCCAGTTTGAGCCCAAGTTGATAGACCACAATGAGACCATGGTGCATCACATCCTGGTGTATGCTTGTGGCAATGCCAGCACCCTCCCCACCGGCATCAGCGAATGCTACGCGTTTGATCCTGCCTTCTCCCTCTGCTCACAGATTATTGTGGGCTGGGCTGTTGGGGGCCTTGTGAGTTCTACACTGAGGGGGGTAATATGTGGCTAGGGGTAGGCACAGCTAGGCAGTGGGGATTGCTGCACCGATGGAAAATGGGGGGATAGGGAAGTCTGGGGTGAAGGGTAGAAAATCAGAGCAAGAGCCCTGGATCCCTGCACCTAGCTCCCAGACCTTCTAGCTGCCAGATCTCTCTCCTTCCATCAGACTTACCAGTTTCCAGATGAGGTGGCCATCTCTATTGGGACTCCCTTGGACCCTCAGTGGATCCGACTGGAGGTTCACTACAGCAATTTCCACAACCTACGTGGTGAGCACAGGAGGGGACTCACAGGAGGGCAGTCAATCACAATGGCTTTTCCTAGGTGCTGGGGCCATGCCATGCATGGGATTCATGCAAATCTTGTTAATCACAAGACTTCCTGAGCTTCTTTGTTCTACACTGTAACCTGTTCTCTTGCCTTCTGAAAACATTGTTTGATTTGTTTGTTTTCCTACCAGGTGTGTATGATTCCTCAGGGATTCGCTTGTACTACACTGCTCAACTGCGCAAATATGATTTGGGTGTCCTCCAGCTGGGCGTCTTGACTTTCCCCATCCATTTCCTACCCCCGGGTGCTGAGTCCTTCATGTCCTATGGGCTGTGTAAGACAGAGAAGTTTGAAGAGGTGAAGCTGGGAGACACACCTTCCCTGAGGTTCCTTGTTCCCCATCACAGTTCTGTCTGATCCCCAAGTCTAAGACTTAGAGGATGATTGTAGCTTGTACTCACGAAGATGACTCTCACATGATTGATGCAAGAGAGTAAAGGATCACAGCTTTGGGGCAGGGAAGTACAGTAGGCAGAAGGGTTAGGAGGGTTCAATAAGGAAGAATATAAATTGAAGTCATTTGTAGGAAAATGGATGCATCTTGAGAGCATAGTGTTATGTGAGATAAATCAGACATAGGCTAAATGTTACATGGTTTCTCTTAAATGAGTAATCAAAAATATAAGTAATTTTAAAAGCAAAATAAAATCTAGATGGTAGATAACAAAAGGGTAGATTTTTTGGAGATAGGAAGAGTATCTGAGAAGGGAAGGAGATGGAAAGGCAGAGAAGAAAAGGGAATTAAAAATGATTATGATGCTTACATATACATATATGTATATATATGTATCAATTCCCTGAGATGAATGTAATTACTATATATCAAAAACATACTAATAAAATACACATTAAAAAGAATTAAGGAAGTTATTGTTAGTCATAGGCAGAAGAGGAAGATTCAGCTATCAAGGGAAGAAAGACAGGCTTGGGTGAAGATCAGAGCTCTTAACAAACCAGAGATGCCTCCTCCCTCTTACAGATGAACGGGGCCCCAGTGGCTGACATGAAGGTAATAGGCTACCTGCTCCACACCCACCTGGCTGGACGGGCTCTAAAGACCGTGCAATACAGGTAGGGAGGACCTCAATTTGAAATTTTCCCTTCTGTCTGTGGCTATAGTTCTTTGTTCATCATTATACGATTATGCTTGGTCGAGAATGAGGAGCCACAACTATCTCTAGAATAGAGATGGTTAGAATGTGGATGAGGAAGATTTGCATGAATCTTATCTATCCTATTTTATGGGCACTCTGTGCTCACAGAATGACTTTACACACTGCGTAGTTATTGATAGGCCCCCATCCCTACGTTATGTTCTCAATCCTGTCTTGTTGCCTTCTCTCCCTCTAGAAATGGAAGACAGCTCCGAACAATCTGTAAAGATGATGCCTATGACTTCAATCTGCAGGAAACTCGAGATCTGCCTTATCCTGTGGAGATCAAGCCGGTGGGCGCCCTGGGAAGGCGTGGCCGAGCCTTAGGAACAGCAGAATCAGAATTCATTGTTGTCAGCCAAGGAAGTGCTCTGGTCTCGCCAGTCCCTCTGCCGCTCACTCTTGGCTTTCGTGTTTCACCTGAACAGGGAGATGCATTGCTGACAGAGTGTAACTACCAGACACTGGATCGGGACTCCATGACTTTCGTAAGTCTCTCTCCCCGCCGTGACCACAAATCCCTTAGGTCCAGGAATAGCTCCAGCTGGGCTGCGGCCATCCAGTGACCAATTATCCCAGCTGATGCTCCTTCTTCCCATGTCACTCATTCACAAGAAACACTCCCATGCATTTTGAGTAGGTACAGGGATTCCCAATGTCCTCTGGCAATGACCCACGAAGGCCACAGAGATGGGCCTTAGAAACTAAGAGCATGAATTCTGGGTCCTCACTGCCTGGATTCCAATGGCAGCATATGGCAGCATGATCATTTAGTAGCTTTCTACACTCCAGCAAGTTAATGGACCTCTCTGTGCCCAGTTTCCAAATTTATAAAAGACCTATCTCATAGGATTGCTGTGTGAGTTGGTTAACTACTGTTTTACAGTAGACACTCACTTAGAGCTAGGCGTTATTACCAGGATCACAAGGAACACCTCCAATTTTGAGTATCATGAAAGGTTCAGTGTTTGTAGAATTTAAAAGCAGTTGCATGCTTTTGAAAAAAGAAAATGAATCTGTACAAATGACTAACCCAAAGCAGAAAATTATATGCCACATAAACAAGTGAGGACAATGGTTTAGGTACATTCACCGGAACAAATCATAAGGGAATGAACTGAACGTGTGGCTCAGGTGAGAGGGTCTGGCTTTAGACATATAGAGATGGGGCGTTCCAAACAAGGACAAGAGTGAGAGCCACAGGAGAGGAGAACATGGAGTGTGCTGAAGAGTGAGGAGCTTGGATGAAGGCTAAGGAATGGGAAGAGATGGCTTCAAGCATGGAACGTGATTGAGGAAGATGAGACTGGGAACAGTCCTTAAAGAAGTGATGGTCCTTCTCCCAGAAAGCAGGCTCCAACTCTGTTGTACTCTAAGTATTTGTCAGGAAAATAAATAAATAAATAAGTGGAAATTTACTGTATATAATCTAAGACTCTGTCTCGTGAGAAGGGGCTCTCATTGATAGAGTGTTAGGAGGTATCAACATTTACTTAATAAGCAGATGCCAGGATGGAAGGTGTTTTATAAGCAGACTAGCACATGTTTGGAGGCCAGACTGCTGGCAGGACAGAGAAGTGACTGATACTAGTTGGGAGTCAGAGTCTAACTCAAATCAGGACACTATAGTAGAAAATCAGAGGACAATGAAGATTGTGAGCTACTTCTTTGTAAATAATAACAGTAATTGCCCAGTGACTGAAAATTGAGGAGAAAGGAAAAATTGGAGAGGGAACAGTGAGCTCTCTCTAGATTAAGGGAAAAGCAAAGGCCATTTCTGACAGAATGGCCTCCTGAACTGTGTTCTCCTTGCCTTACTCTCCTCTCTCTGCATGCCTATGTGCCTTTACAGCCCATCTATGTCATCTTCTCCAGGGAGGTACCAGCACCCTTAATGAGATGTGCCTCGTATTCCTCTTCTACTACCCTCGAAATAACCTCTCCAGCTGCCTGGGGTACCCTGACATCACCCACGTGGTAGAGGAGCTGGGGGAAGAGGCTGCAGAGTAAGCCATCCTGGAAGATATAACCTGTGTGTATGTGCGGAGGGATCTTGGGAAAACTGAGGAAGAAGGGAAAGGAGACCCATGAACTATATCCCAGGCTGGTGAGCCAGGAGTCCCCATAAGGGAGTGCAATCATCTCCTGTCCTCTTCACCTCTGAGTCTACTAAAGTCAGGCTCTTAAAACTCCAAAATAGATAGGAGTTTGTAAGAAGTTTTCCAACAAGATTATTCAGGGAACAAATGCAAGTCAGATCATCGCTGCACAAAATTCTTGTTCCCATGAGCTTTTTGGCTCAAGTTTGTTTACTTTCAAGTCATGATTCTTAATTATTTGAGGGTGAAGGTTCTCTCTGAGACTCTCATGAGAGTTCTGAAACTTATTTCTAGGACAAAGTACACATCTGTACAGACACATCATTTTTGCCTATAATTTTAGGAGAATTGCAAGATCCTTGAATTCACTCTGTCAACTTTCTTGAGCTCTATGCTCCTAAATTAATAACCACATCAGTAAACATGGTCTTTTCAACAGTTTCTAAAACCTTCATCCTTGGTGATAATTCTCCTGTCAAACTCGTGACTGTTCGGTGAGTTAGAAGACATTCTGTATGGTTTGTGCTGCCATGATACACACACTAACAAAAATTAGAGTGCTTTCCATATATTTTGTTAAAGCTCTAAGTGAATGCTGGACTACTATGACTGTAGTCCCCTACTCTGACTGTACTATCACAGAAGTCCCATGGAGAACCTGATGGTCATGAACAATGTTGACTGGACTCCAGAGAACATTAAGACAGCTGAGAAAGCTTGCAAGGAGGCCCGGCAGACAGTGATGCTCAAGACCATCGATGTGCGTGTTCCCTGAGATACCACCTTGCTGGGCTGGTGGAGAGTGGGATCATAAAGGCAAAGGTGGAAAAAGAGGATGGCAGAGGCAAATGACAATGGAGAAACTCAGAGTTGGAAAAGGAGGGAGCTGAGGAAGCAGAAAGATAGGTTGCTGCTGCCCTGGGTTGAGGATGTTGTTCAGCCTCCTGTTAGCAATAAACTCAGTAATTGGGGAAAACCAAGTAAGGCTTCAAGAAAGAAAACAAAAGTAAGGAAGCTTGTAGGTTTACCCTTTTTCTTCCCTCTCCTGCAGGAGTTGATAGAAAACACGACAGGCTGGATTCCTGACATCATTCCTACACCTCGGGGCCCTTGTTTGGAGTCCTCAGGAGGCAAAGTGGAGCCCCAGGACCAGACCGCTGCGGGCTTCAGGGCTGCATCAGTGGCCCTCTCTAGCTCCAATTCTGCTACCCTGAGGCGCATTCCCCTGGCTGCGCTCTTGTTCCTGCAGGGTACCTTCCTCTGGGTCCTTGCCACTCTGCAGACTGGAGTCTGATTCTGTCTCATCTTGCCACATATCCAGAACCCTCTCTCTTCAAATCTTCCCTTATCTCCAAGCACAGAAACAACTCTCTGCTTTGGCCCCCAAGGTGTCCCCCACCTGTGTCCCTCCCCATGACTGTAGGTCTGGATGTTGCACATGTTTACTGAAGCCTGGTCTATGCCACTCTATGTAACTCATCCTTAAACCTTTAGGGCCAATCTGGAACCACATGTTCTCTGAAGAGGTCTGGCTCGAGAGCTGGTGATGGATCTACTCTCTGGGGCCTAGCTTCATCAAAAGGATGCTATGAGTGGGAGGGGAAGCCCTACAGTCCTCTCAGTCCACCCACTGCCCTGGTAGGGGTCTTCTCTCTCTCTTTTCTGGTGACATATGTTTCTCCCTGTATCAGTAGAAACCACAGAGGTAGCGGAGAGAGTTGGTTTTGGTAATGGGAGGGACTCTGTTTAAAGAGATAAAGTTCCAGACATCATTAAACAGGATTCAACTTGCTATATCTTTTTTGTTTTGTTTGTTTTGTTTTTTGATTGTTTGTTGAGCTTATGATCACTCAAATTGCTTAGTTTAACACATCCAGAGGGCACCTGAAGAACTCACATTTAGATGTCCCTCCAATGCAACACTTAATGTGCAATCCTGTCCCTCCTCCCCTGCATCTCCACTATCAGACAGTCATTTATCCTACCAAATGTCACACTGTCACACTCAAGTCACGCATGTCAAGAGCCTACCCGAACAAACTGAATCGAGCTCTGAGAGCAGGTGAAGAGTGAAGCAGAGAGGTAGCCCTTAGGCTTGGAGCCCAGGCCTTGGTCACAAAGTTCACAGGCACAGATCAGCAACAGTGCAAATGCTTTGTGAAGCCAGGGTGCAGTTTGAAACCATATTTCTCCTGGTGGAAACTTCTCTAAGAACTTCAGGGAGCACATTTGTATCTAACCTTCAAAAGCTCACCAACACCCTCTCCTTCAAGGTTTAGTCACCATGATAATCTAATCATAACCTTGCAAATTGTGCCCTCAAGAGCACTGTTACTCTGGATAGACAGTGGTATTTGGTGGGCTCTTCCCCTGGGGACCAGACATATGGTCTCAGCCAACTTCACATCACTGCTGGAGGGCTTGGTGTGTGTGTCACACTGAACCTCTGCTTGCTGAAAAAGCAATATCCTCCTGTGGAATTGATGAGTTGCATCAGGGACGTGGAAAGTGAAGAGCCTTTACTGTCACTCTCCCTGGAAAATTCAGGGTGCTACCTGCTGAGATTCTGCAAAAGCCTAAGTGCTCATGTTCAGCTCCTGCGATTGTTTTGCATCTTAAGGATTTGTCCCACTCCTGAAAATCATAAAATGTGAACAGAGGAGCTTTCTGTCCTACAACCAAAGAGGCTTTTCAAAGTTCATGATTCTGGAAAACTAGGCACATCTCAACAGTAAACTGTGTGTGTGCACCATTGATCTCCTCTTTTGCTGCCAGGCAGGGAAAATGGAGAGGTTCATATAGACAGCAGTCCTAAGGCATCTGCCAGCTATCTGCAGAACAGAAAGTACTTTCTACAACATAAGGGAGCACACAGATAAAAGTGAGATCTACATAGAAATTAAAATAACCAGAACAGATTACTGCTTTGTCTGATTAGTTAGAAAGTCTGGCACATTATTCCAACCTGTAATATTCCAGGGCTTCCCAAGACAATTCTTTCAGCCTTGGTTTTCAAGGTAAAGAATACTTCCCAGTTGACAATCAGATGTCAAAGTTTGGTTTATATTTCAGCCTTATAAACCCCCCCCCCCAGATCTCCTCAGGTCACCCCAGTTCTGTAAACAGAACCTCCCAATATCCCTTTCTGTCCAGGGACTGACTTAGCATGATCCTCAGGCACCTCACTCCTTCCCTTCAATTTCATGCTCCTACTCTGCCTCTTTTCTTTCACTTTCCCCCTTTTCTATCTGTTGATCTCAGCATTTAATCATCACACCATCATCACACATATACAAGAGTATAAACATATTCAATGAACAACACTTGTGTCCTTGACAGTAGGTCAAGAACAAATGTTACTAAAATGAACAAGAAATAGGGGAGTTTGCAAGTGTCCACAAGCCATTCAGCAGTCATTATCCTTTTGGACTTACACTGTCCAGCTCAAAGCCTTTCCCAGAGCCATCTAATAATCTCCTTTCATGAATGCCCCCCAAAAGAATGATATTTGAGCCCAGCCTTGGTAACTCTTAGTAAGACTTTATTTTAAAGTAAACTATAAAAGGGGGCTATGGATGTATCTCAGCATGGAGACTCTAGGTTCAGTCTTTAATACCACAAAATAAAAAAGAAAGTATAAGGTGTGATAGAAATATATAGTGAATATTTAATTTTTTTAAAAAAATTATTACAGTAAAACACTGACATTAACTTCCCTGCCAAAAATTCTTCCATTTACTTTGAATACACTTACCCCATTGTTCTTGCCACTTTTTGAATCAGTTCTGAAGTCCCAGCTCATGAGTGTCTTTAAGAGGTATGATCAAGGTACAGTGAGTGTGTTGTCAAGTGCCATCCAATAGAAGGGCAAGATTGTGAAAACATTAGTGGCTCACCATCCACAATGTTAAAGAGATCTGTCATTATGTGATATCTCACTCTTCCTCAAAGTCCAAAGATCCATGAAAAGTAAATGTTTTAAACTGATCCCAGATATTGAACCACAACACAACTTCAGACACTCATGAAAGAGCACTTCCAGAATGGCTTCTGAAGGCGACAAGAACAACGAAGTATGTTTGAAGTGGTGGGGTACTTTGAGGGGCATTAACAGCAATATGTTTTTTACTGTTATTTAAGAAAAATTTAAACCTTCACCATGTACTTTAATCATATCTTGAATATTTATATCAGCCTATGGAAAGTGATACATTTCTATAGTGCAAATGTTTCATTTACATTATAAATATGTATATGGACAGAACAATTAAATGAATACCACTGGTAAAATGATTTACCACAAGGTGTATAAACTTGAATGGCACCAACTTAACATCCTGTCTCATTCTCTGATGCTCTACAGTTTCCTGATCATCTAAAATCGGAAAGGTTTGCAGACACCAACTCAACCAAGTAACCGAATTAATGTCATCAGTAATGAACAAATGGATCTCACATGGCTCCTAACAACACACAGCAGTAGGAAATGGTCTAAGTCAAATATTTTGTTACAGAAAATAGCTTAAAAGATTATGTGTGTGATTTTCTTAATAGATTATGTGTGTAATTATCTCCCATGGTAATATATAATCTAGCCCAGTGGCTCAAATATTGCCATATTGATCTATGTTAATAGATCTCTGATTTATCTCCAGTAAGAATTCCCCTGCTCTGAGTTCTATGTTCACCCACCAAATTATATGTTTAATACCTACTCTTCAAGAGCTAAAAGTTCTATCAAATTTAACATGGCCAAAAGTGAATTCTCAGATCCCCATACCTTGTCTAAGTTCAGTGACCCCCCACCAAGTGACAGTCCTGTTAAGAATGTAAAGAACCTACCACCATTTCACAGAGGCTGGTAGAAGATCTCAGGTCTTCCTGAGTCAAAGACAAAGGACTTTACAGATCAAGACATAGCAGGCAGCTTGAGCTTCATGCTTCTATCAGTTCCCTGAGTCCCACAGGGGCAATGCAGATGGGGCCCAGGTGGATATGGTACAGGCAAGGAGTTAGTGTCATGGCTGAGGAACCCAGAGTTTAGAAAACTCCAGGTTTCTAAAAGGATTCCTATGGCTGGGGATGTAACTCAGTGGTAGCACATGAGCTTAGCACACATAAGGCCCTGGATTTGATACACAGCACTAAAACGGGGAAGAGGGCTTCCAAAAAACCTGCCCAGTCTTTGTATGGAAGGAGATATCACGATTTAACTCAACAAAAGTCCTATATTTATATCATAATTTGACAAGCAAAACTTAGTCATGTGCAGAAAAGTGGGCAATGACGGCATCTATATTGAGGCCGGGTGCAGTTGGCTTTGTGCAACTCAATGCCCCACTTCCAGGGTGGAAGATGGCAAATATTGTCCAGGCTGCAGCCTTCACAGATGTTCAGTTAACAGGGAGAGCACAAGGGAACGCTGATACATCACACAAACTGAAGAAAATTATACTGGCAGAAACATGATGCTTGTCATAGGAAATAGTGCACATGATCATACCCATACCCGCCCATAGTCAGTACAAACAAACTCTATTTACATGTCGAAGTCATTCTTTCCATTGTTATTATTCATTTTGTTCTGAACCAGAGCTCCATTGTTATTATTCATTTTGTTCTGAACCAGAGCTCCTTAAGAGGCCACATATGATTAGTGGCAAACCTAAAAAGGTAAAGAAAGAAAAATCACTGGAAAATATCATAAAATTGGGATAAGTGCATCCATTAAACATTTCAGAAGGTGAAGCAAGATGGCTGCTATCTAATTTAGCAGTAAAACACTTTGTACCAGTTCAGAAAAACTCATTTTCCTCCAAAACATAATTTGAGGAACATGACACGGATTTCTGAAGAGCTTTCCTCTATCACAGTTAAGCCTTAAAAAAGGTGCTCACAATTTATAATAGCCAGATCTTGGAAACTACTTCAATGCCCACTGACTGAAGAATGGATAAAAATGATGAGTACTACTCAGCCATAAAGAAGGATAAGCTGGACATTCACAGCTAAATAGATGCAATTGGGACCATACTCAGTGAAATAAATAAGACACACATATGTAAACATCATATTGTTTAACTAATATGAAAAGCTGAAAGTAACAATATATGCATATAGATGTGTTAAAAATAGTTAAGATATTTATACTACTTATTTCTCTGAGTTCAATGAAAAGAAAGATTTGTGATGCTATTGTTTGGATAATTGTAAGCAAATGTCTTGTGCTCTGGGTGAATGATTTGGGGATGACATGGTGCAATGTATGTACCACTGTTGCCTCCTGATTGACATGTTATGAAATTTAGTTTTAGGGGTTTTTTTTCTTTTTTTTCTTCCTTGAAATAAAATGGATTTGAAAAAAAATTTAAAAGGTTCTCAGTGTGGCTTTCCTTTATAAGGTAACAGGACCCAGTAAAAGCTGGTCTGTCTTAGGAGATCCAAGGGAAGGAAAAGAAAACATAGAATATTCAGCAAATAATGGTGATTAACCCTTGCAGAGCACTTCCCAAACTGAAAATGCAATTCTGTGCATATGAGTGTAGTTCAGATGCTTCCCCATTTTTAGATGAGGAAACGGGGTTTAAATCCATACTCCCTGGAGGAAGCACTCTTAGACCCTGCTTATGAAGTCTGTTGTATGTATTAAAGTCTTACATAAATGCAGGAAGCGCCCAAATGCAAGACTGGGCAGGGCGTATGTCTCTAACTCCAGCACCCTGGGAAGCTGAAGTAGGGAGACTGAAAGTTTGAGCTCAGCCCTGGCAATATAGTCACTTATTAAGAGCCTGTCTCAATTTTATTTTGAAATGAGATGTGAATATAGCTCAGGGCAATTGCCCTGGGTTCAATCTCCACTAACTCCCTCACCAAAATGCATAAATAAATAAATAAATAAATAAAAATTAAAAAGTCAATAAACCAATAAAAAATACAACATTAATACTCCTTTAAATATTCTCCCGTCTGTAAACATATGTCCCATCACTCTTTCAACTTTCTGAAGCAGTTCTAGGAAGACCTCATGACAGCTCAGATGGAGCTGCCTTCCCCAACACCAGCTAAGGACATATATTTTTCTCTGGATGTATTAGACACTGTGAGTCTAACTGTTCTCTGGTTCTGCATCTACCACTGTATACAGTGGTCCTCACCACCTTCATAATTCTCCAGGCAAGATCCTGGCTCCAATCTCTGTGGTTATATGGTTTTCATACATAGGAATGTAGGATTCCTGGAAACTTTTATGATAAGATCCTTGCAGTTTTTCCTTATTTTATTTTAGTTTTTTATTTTATTGCCATCCTGGAAATTGAATGTAGGGTTTCATGTGTACTAGCCAGGTCCTCCACCCATAGCCCCTAGGAGAACTTTGTCCATATTCTGCATAGTACCATGTCACCTAAGGGCTCAAGAATTTCTGCAGTACCACAAGTGTCCAACAAGGGTTTGAAATCTGCACCTGGTCTAACATCAGCTTTTGTGATGTCAACAAGACAAGAATACTGGGAAACCCTAGGTAAAGGTACAAGTGAAGGAGCTCATGACCAAGTCCTTAGAATTATGAGTTTTGTTCTGAGTTAGACGGTCAGAGTAAGAGCCATGGATTCGTGAGCACAAACTCTGTCAGTTTTGCTTAATGACTGTAGTTTGTGGGCTGATTCCATGAGGCAGATACACCATTGTTAACTTGTGAGTCTTTGTTATTCATGTGGAGTGCCATCACACAGCACAGGCAATAGCACAACTATGTCACATCAGAAAGCGGTGAAGGTGTGTTTGCAGAAGGTGGTGGAGATTCACGTGGAGTAAGTCAGAGATGCTGGAGTTCTCACGTGATGGGAAGTTCAGAATCTACTTGATCAGGACCTGAGAGTGAGAAAATGGATATTACGCCCCTAAAAAAGTGATTCTCAATCTCTCTAGTCTCAGGGCCCCTATACATTCAAAATAATGAAGATACTGTTAGAAATTAAAACTGAGTCATTTGTAAAATGTTTTTATTCATTATAATAACAATATACCAATGTTAGCATAAATAATATTTTTGTGAAAAACAGTGTTTTCCAAAGCAAAATAAAGGTAAAAAGAATGGTATTTTACATTTTGTGAAACAGTTTAATATTTTCCATGGTAGAAGAAAGCTAGGTTTTTGTACAATACTTTTGTCACACCATACAATATAGGGTCTCTAAAAAGTGTTACCATATACCAGTGGAAGAATGGCAGAAGGAAAGGCTAATAACAACTTAATATTTTGAAAATAGATTTGACTTTTTCATCCCAGAAACAGTGTTGGAACACCCTACTAATTCCTTCTCTACACTTTTGAGTATACTAGTCTAGTGTTAAACCTTTAATAGAAACCAGTTGGCTAGATTTGGTAATGATTAAGAGCTTACAAATAAGAATCTGAGTAATCGTAGAAATTAATACATCAAAAATAAATGAATTTGAATATGGAAGACCAGGTAAAGGGGGAAAACCCTTACACAGGGAAGAAAAGACTTGGGAGTAAAGCAATAAGGGAAAAGCTGGTAGAGAAAAGAAGCAAACATTATAAACTCTGATTCTAGAGCAGAGACAGGTTGTCCTGGGATATATCACTACAGTCTTATCTCTGCCTGGATGATTCTTGTCTCATAGAAGAGGAAGAGCCAGGCACTAGTGGTAACAGTAAAGGTATAAAGCTCTTTCAGACTTAAGATTAATTTCTGTTCTGGAATTGCATCAGTGTCTATAAACAGAAGTACAGGATGAGCATTCATAGACAGAAAATCTGAAATCCAAAATTTAGTTAGCACAAATATAGTGTCACAAGTAAAAAATTTCATACCATGAAGCTTTTTTACCCATAATGTAAAATATTGTATAAAATTACCTTCAGGGAATAAGTTAAATGCAAAACAAACATGATTTTTGTATTTACTCTTATGTTATATCCCCAAGATATCAGGTACTGTATAAATGATATTCCAGTATCTTAAAAAAATCCAAAATCTGAAACTCTGTTGGTCACAATCATTTCAGATAAGGAATGCTCAACCTGTACGTATCAAATCTGTAATAAGATCACCAATACTACCTATGAACATAATGGTTTCAAGATCAGGAAAATTATGATTTTAATATCTATAATCATATTTTTATTTCTTATGATAGTAAAAGATATAATGTTTCTAATTTTATTATTTCAGTGCCTGAGGTCAAGATATATACCAAATCTTCAATGGTAGCATTTTCCATATCAGAAGCAAAAGCCAGAATCATTTCAGAAGCAATAAAACTTTTAGTTTTTGTAGAGGCAAATTTTGACAAAGGTACCTTTGGTATTTGGGAAAGTCTGTAGGAAAATAAAGTACTATTTTTAGCAACAGTAATTAAATAATATGTGATGTTAATAACTGTTGTTAGAGAGGTGCTTTAATTCTATGAGTATCATGCTGCTCTCAGATATTGTATTATAGCTCACAGCTCAAGAAACAACTTAGTTGAATAACTACATTTGTAGCAATGGTGTTTGCAGCCTAATGTGAATTTTTGTGAGATACTAAGATTATGTGTGAAGTCTGCATCAAAGATATATATAGATCGACAGATATATAGATAGATAAATAGGTAGATAGATAGAGATGATATAGATGATATGGATATATAGGTATATTCTCCACAGTAGTGGCTGCAATACTTGTACCATGGTACCACTGATGCCTGGGTTGGGATTGTGTGTGGAAATTAGTGTTGGGTGGCTCAGGCTGCCGTTACAGTAGTAGCAACGTTAGTATCTATAGTCATGGTAGGTTTTGTATCCAAGGTGTTTAAATTAGTGGTATTTGCATTTGTATAGGTAGTAAAATTAGTAAATATCAATATTAGATGTATTATTTGCAGTAGGGTTTAGAACAGAAGAAACCGTGTAGGTAGGAGTAGTGGGAGGAATTTGATACTTAGTAGTCCTGACAATGACAGTATTACTTGTATTGATACCATGAGTATTTGAAGAAGGGGAAGTAGTCATGACAGGAACAATATTACCAGGGTTGGAAGCTCTCAAACTTATAGAAAAAAATCTGTCATAACAGAAATTGTCTTGGTTGCTTTTCTCTTGTTGGTGGGACAAAACACCTGACAACCAAAATGAAGGAAGGAAAGGTTTATTTAGCTCACTGTTTGTGGAGGTTTCAGTCCATAATCAGCTGGCTACAAGGAAGGGTGGCGTGGAACTGGGTACAACACTTGGTGCAACACTTCCGAGTCAGCAGCCAGAGCAAAATAGGGGAGGGGTAGGAACAAGCCTCTTCTCCTTCCTTATAATGTATGCAGGCCACCTCCCTGCCCACCTAGGGCTGATGTAGCACTCACAACATCTTGTCCTCCTTTGCACAAGATGAGGACATTTACAAAGAACCTGGTTCCCTGCTGAGTCAGTTAAACTTCTAAACTTCTCAAGTTGATACAATGTATCAACCATAACAATCCACCCCTTGTCCACTTAGCAACTAGACACATTTCTTTAAACCAGCCTGCAGATACAAAGGCATGCCCATTCTTATCATTTCACAACTTTCACACTGTAACACAATTTAACAACATTTAAGAACCAACAATAAATCAATCAACTTTATATTACATTAGAACCACAACATTTTGCTCTTGGCCCCCCAAAGACTCATACACATCCCTTTATGCAAAAGGCATTTAGTCCATCTACAAGAGTTGCCAAAGTCCTAACAGTTTCAGCGTTGCTGAAAAGTCTAAATGCTAATCTCCTCCTGGATGCAAGCCAAACTCTTAGGTGCAAGCCCCTGTACAAATGAATACAAAGTTAAATACTTCCAACAAACAGTGGCACAAGATAAATATTGCCATTCCAAAAAGTACAAGCACAGGTATACAAAGCATTGGAACCAAAGCAAGTCCAAAATCCAGGAGGGCAAACCTTAAGTCTTGTAGTTGCACCCCCAGTCTCTGAAGCAATCTGCAGCAAATTGTGAGTGCCAGAGGGTTTGTGTGGCTCCACCCCCACCCATAACACCCTGGTGGCTGTAGCTCCCACAGTTTCTCTCTTGGTCTGGCCTTTGCTCTCTCCTTATAGGTTTCCTTAGACAATTCACACTCCTGGCTTTTCCAAACTTTTGAGCTCTCCATTACACTTTTGGCTTCACATTCACAGATTCACGCTCACATGCTGCCCTCTCAGGAACACACTGCCTGGCCTCCCAGGCCTTCTGAAATCAGGGTGGAAGCCTTTTCAACCTCAGAACCCTTGCATTCTGTGTGCACCTAAAACCAGCCCCTGGAGGATGATGCCAAGGTCTGCTGCTAGCTGGAGCAGTAGCCAGGCTTTCCTCTCTCTTTGTCGTAGGAGTCCAGTGGCTGGATCACTGGGCACTCTCAACCTGATTGTGAGGAACAGC
>PVLA01011673.1:0-51017 GCA_004027455.1 Hydrochoerus hydrochaeris
TTCTAGCCTTTGTATCGTTGCTTCCTGGTTCCTTGTTATTTTTAAGAGATCCTTCCTTTCACGATCATACTTTGCAAATCTATCTTCAAGTTTTGAAAGTTTGTCTTTAGTTTCTGTTAAAAGGTTTTTCCAGGTTTCAATGGAGTTTTTAATTTCCTGATATTCTCTTTGGATCTGTTTCATATATTCTAGGTTTTGTCTATATTCTTCATCAAAGGCTTCTCTCCTTTCTCTGCGTTCCTCTATTCTTTCACTTGTGTCTACTTGAGGACTACCCTGGACTTCTTTTATTAGTCTTCTTATGTCTTGCTTCACCTGAGTTAGAATTTCAGATTTAAATTCGACAATGAGGTCATGGATGTATTTCTTTATCTCAAATGAGGCTGTCTCTGACATTACAGGTTTGCTGCTCTCAACCTCCTCTGCATTTACCTCTGTTGAACTCACTTTCCCTGTTTCCGCAGTTGGGGACTTTTTGCTTTTTCTCTGTCTTGTCATGTTTTTGGCCTCCTTCAGACAGGTGGGTGGTGGAGGTCTCTGGGCCTTTCATTTTGCTTACAGTTTTTCTGCAGTGCACTTGCTAGGGAAGTACCACCACTCAGTCTGCAGTGGATCTGTGAGTTGCATGCTGAGAGCTAGCTCTTCCCCCTACACCAGTCAACTAGTTAATGCTTCAACAGGTTTGTGTATTCCCTGGGGATGCTACTGGCCCAGGAAAGCCTGGACCCTGGCTATTGGGCTTCAACCAGGGGCGTGGCCCAGCCTGAGCAGATCCAACCAATCTGCTTTGGACTACGAGTCATCAGCAGATGCTACCTAGGGTCCCGATTCAAGCTGGCCCTGCCCAAATCCAAAATGTCACCCAGACAGTCCTCCCGGTTTGGGGATTCTAGTTCCCGTCACTCACCAAAGTTCGAGCAGCTCGACTGGCTGTTTCCACTCCCCCGCTCAGTGCCTCCTCCAGCCGAGGGTCTGGGGCTCACCAACCCCTGCTCTCAGCAGGGCCACGATCTCAGCTGGATCGTGAGTCACCTGACTTTAAGATGTGCCAGTACAGCAATCGGGGCTTGCCCAGCTCCAGCCCTCTGTCCATGCTTCTTTTTCCTCTTTCTTTTTTTTTTTCTTTGTCTTTTTCCTCAATTTCTTCCTGGGTCATGGGAATTCCTCTTCGTTTGTCTGGCTTTCTCCATGTTGCCAGATTCCAGCATCTGAGTTATTATTATTATTTTTTTCCTCAGAGAAGCTCTCTTATAGTGCCGCCACTCAGTCAGCCATCTTGCAATCTCCACCTCGTTTTCTTTTTTAAAGTTGTAAAATTCTAAAACATTTTTCCACTTAAGAAAAATTTATTATGAAAAATTTTAAATATATACAGAAGTTAAGAGAATTTATGTGGTAAACTATATAAAAAACAAAAAATCAGCTTATAGATAATTTTATTTCACATCTAAATACCCTTATCACCTCCTATACGTTTTTTTAAGCAAAATAACTTTTTAAAATTAGGTGCCTTTTTAAAAAAATTTTTTTATTTAAAGGGATAAAACAGAAAAAGGAGAGAAATATTACAGAATTTCAAAAAAAAAAACATAAACAGTAAGATATCACTAGCTGATAAATTACATAGTGCTCTTTTAAAATTAGTTGTTCAAGTTACAAAATTAATGCACACAAAATGGACACTCAAGCAGTGAGACTGCAAACAAATCTGTTCAACAATTAAACAAGAACTAAGAAATATGGGTAACAATCCTGCACACATAAATATACATGCAGTTATATCTTTTATGGCACTTCCTATTTTCTCTTTTTTACAATAGCAATTATACATTTTTTAATTAAAGAGAGAAAAAAACAGGAAAATGGTAGAAATATTACAGAATTTCAAGAAAAGATAAACAGTAAGAAATCACTAGTTGATACATTACATATTGTTCTTTTAGAAATAGTTATTCAAGTTACAGAATTAAAACACACAAAGTGGCACTCAAGCAGTGAGAGTGCAAACAGATCTGTTCAACAATCCAACAAGAACCTAGAAATATGGTCATCAATCCCACACATCTAAACATACATGCAGCTATATCTTTTATAGCGCTTCCTATTTCCTCTTTTTTTACAGTAGCAATTATACATTTTAAAAATTTTATTTAAAGAGAAGAAAAACAAAACAAAACAGAAAAAAAGGGTAACAACAATACAGAATTCTAGAAGAAAGGAAGAAAAAGGAGAATGAGAAAAAGCCTCACTAAGAAATCAGTAATTTATAAATTACGTACTGTCATCCTGGATGTGG
The DNA here is from genome assembly GCA_004027455.1 of Hydrochoerus hydrochaeris. Classification (NCBI taxonomy): domain Eukaryota; kingdom Metazoa; phylum Chordata; class Mammalia; order Rodentia; family Hydrochaeridae; genus Hydrochoerus; species Hydrochoerus hydrochaeris. Next base: position 2,297 of record PVLA01011673.1, read on the forward strand.
TTGTTCAAGTTACAAAGTTAAAGGGTACAAAGTAAATATTCAAACAGTCAGACTAGCAACAGTTTTGCTCCAAGATCCAACAAAGATTCAGCAATATGGTCATCTATTTTACACACTCAAACTTACATGCAGTTATATCCCTTATAGTACTTTCTTTTCCTCTCTTTTTAACAATAGCAATTGCACATTTTGGTTTTATTACATTTGTAGTTCTTATTTACTTTTTACACTACAGACACAATATGGTATTTATAAATATGATTCTTATTTCACTAATGAGGATAGTCTCAAATTGTCTCCATTTGCCTATAAAGGCCTCAAGATCGTCCTTTTTTATAGCTGAGTAATATTCCATTGTATAAAAATGCCACATCTTTTTCATCCACTCTTCAGTTGATGGGCATCTTGGTTGTTTCCAGGATTTAGCTATCACAAATTGTGCAGCTATGAACATGGGTGCACATATATCACTGTGATATGAACTTTTCAGTTCTTTGGGGAAAATACCCAGGAGTGGGATAGCTGGATTGAATGGAACTTCCAATCCTAGTCTTCTGAGAATTCTCCATATGGATTTCCATAATGGTTGCACCAGTCTACATTCCCACCAATAATGGAGTAGTGTTCCTTTTTCCCCCCAGCCTTGCCAACATTTGTTATCAGTTGATTTCTTGATGGCAGCTATTCTTTCTGGGGTAAGGTATAATCTCAATGTTGTTTTAATTTGCATTTCTCAAATGACCAGTGATGGTGAACATTTCTTCATGTATTTATTTGCCATTTGTATATCTTTCTCTGAGAACTGTGTGTTCATCTCAGATGTCCATTTTTGGAGAGGGTCTTTGAATTTGGGGGGCTTGATGTTTTTCAATTCTTTATATATTCTGGACACAAGTCCTTTGTCTGAGGGGTTGCTAGTTAAAATTCTTTCCCACTCTGTTGGTGATTTCCTTTGAAGTGCAGAAAGTTTTCAATAATGTGAGATCCCATTTGTTGATTCTTTGAAGTGTTTCCCGTGCAGTTTGCATTTTGTTCATGAATTCTCTGCCTACTCCTATGTCTCCAAGACTTCTACCTACCTTATCTTCCAGTAGATTTAGTGTTTCTGTTTTAATATTGAGGTCTTTGATCCATTTAGACTTTAGTTTTGTGCATGGTGATATGCATGGATCTAGTTTCAATCTTTGGCATGTAGAGAGCCAGTTTTTCCAACACCATTTATTAAAGAGACTATCCTTCTTCCAGTGGACATATTTAACCCCTTTGTCAAATATCAGGAGGCTGCGTGTCTTTGTATTTGTGCTTGCATCTTCTAATCTGTTCCATTGATCCTCAGGTCTATTTCTTTGCCAGTACCAAGCTGATTTGATTACTGTGGTTTTATAGTACTGTTTCAAGTCAGGAATTGAGATGCCTCCTGCCTTGCTTTTGTTGCCTAGAATTGCCTTTGCTATTCTAGGTTTCTTCTGTTTCCAAGTGAATTTTAGTAGTGTTTTCTGTAGATCTGTGAGGTATGTCAATGGTATTTTGATTGGGATTGCATTAAATCTGTATAACAGTTTTGGGAGTATGGCCATTTTCACAATGTTGGTTCTTCCTAACCAAGAGCAAGGAATGTCCTTCCATTTTCTATTATCCTCTTCAATTTCCTTTTTCAGCGTAGTATAATTTTCAGCGTATAGGTCTTTTACTTTTTTAGTTAGGTTGATTCCCAAGTATTTTAGTTTTTTAGATGTTATTGTAAAGGCTGATATTCCCATAATTTCTCTCTCAGTGAGTTTTTTGTTTTTGTACAGGAATGCTATTGATTTTTGAGCATTGACTTTTATCCAGCTACACTACTGAACTTGTTTATTACCTCTAGCAGTCTTGTAATGGAGTTTTTTGGGTCTTCTATATAGAGTATCATGTCATCTGCAAATAGAGATGATTTATCTTCTTCATTTTCTATCTTTACTCCTTTTATTTCTCTCTCTTGTCTCATTGCCCTGGCTAGTGTTTCCAGAACTATGTTGAAAAGGAGTGGTGAGAGTGGACATCCTTGTCTTGTTCTTGATTTTAAAATGAAAGCTTTCAGCTTTTGTCCATTTAATATAATGTTAGCTGTTGGTTTGTCATATATGGCTTTTATAAGGTTGAGATAGACGCCTTGTATTCCGAGTTTCTGGAGGGTTTTTATCATGAACATGTGTTGGACTTTATAGAAAGCTTTTTCTGCATCTATTGAGATGAACATGTGGTTTTTGTTTTTGGCTGTGTTGATGTGGTGTATTGCATTTATTGATTTGTGTATTTTAAACCATCCCTGCATTCCTGGAATGAACCCCACTTGGTCATGATGTATAATCTTCTTGATGATTTGCTGCATTCTATTTGCCAGTATTTTGTTGAGAATCTTTGCATCAATGTTCATTAGTGAGATTGGCCTATAGTTCTCTTTTTTGGTTGGATCTTTCTCTGGTTTTGTTATCAGAGTAATACTTGCCTCCAGGAATGATTTAGGGAGGATTGCTTTTTTCTCAATTTCATTGAAGAGTTTAAGGAGTACTGGCATCACATCTTCTCTAAATTTCCTGTAGAATTCAGCTTTGAATCCATCAGGACCTGGGCTTTTCTTTGTTGGTAAGTTTTTAACTACATTTTCAATTTCAATAGCTGATAATGGGTTGTTCAAAATTGCTCTATCTTCTTGGTTGAGCTTTGGTAGTTCATATGTTTCTAGAAATCTGTCCATTTTCTCTGTGTTTTCCACTCTATGTGAGTAGAGATTTTCAAAGTAGGTAGGTATTCATGATCTTTTGCATTTCCATGGGCTCTGTAGTAATTTTTCCCTTTTCAGTTCTTATTGCATGAATTTGGGTTTTTTCTTTCTTTCTCTTTATAAGGTTAGCTAGGGTTTTGTCAGTTTTGTTGATTCTCTCAAAAAACCAGCTTTTTGATTTATTAATTCTTTGTATTGTTTTTTTAGTTTCAATTGCATTGATTTCTGCTCTAATCTTTACAATTTCCTCTCTTCTATGAGCTTTGGGTTTAGCTTGCTCTTATTTTTCTAGAAGTTTGAGATTTAGCATTAGATTGTTTATTTGTGCTCATTCTGTTTTCTTGATATGACAGTTTATTGCTATATATTTGCTTCTTAAGACTGCTTTCATTGCATCCCACTGATTACAGTATGTTGTTTCTATATTTTCGTTGAATTGTAGGTATTGTTTTATTTCTTCTTTAATTTCATCTGCAGCCCACTGGTTGTTTAAAAGGCTGTTATTTAATTTCCATGTATTTATGCAGGTTTTACAATTTCTTTTGCCATTAATTTCCAATTTCAGTGCGCTATGGTCAGATATTTTGCATGGTATGATTTCAATACGTTTGCATTTACTTAAGAATGTTTTATGGGATAATATATGGTCTTTTTTGGAGAACGTCCCATGTGCAGCTGAGAAGAATGTGTATTCTGATGTGGTTGGGTGGCACATTCTGCAAACATCTACTAAGTCCAGTTGCTCAGAGGTATGATTCAGTTCTGTTATGTCTTTGCTCACTTTTTGTCTATTTCATCTATCTCTTTGTGACAATGTTAAGATATCCTGTTATAATTGTGTTCTTGTTTATTTGGTTTTTCATGTCCATTAGTATCTGTCTTATATAGTTAGGTGCTCCTATATTTGGCGCATATATATTTATAATTGTTAGTTCTTCCTCTTCAATATTACCACTAACAAGTATGTAGTGACCTTCTGTATCTCTTTTAATCATTTTAGGTTTGAAGTTCACTTTGTCTGCAAATAGAATAGCTACCCCTGCTTTTTTCTAGGTTCCTGTTGCATGGAATACTGTTTTCCATCCTTTGACTTTTAATCTATGAGTTTCCTTTTGGGATTAGATGTGTTTCTTGTGTACAGCATATTGTGAGGTCCTGTTTGTTGATCCATTCTGTCAATCTGTTTCTTTTTATAGGTGAATTGAGGCCTTTTATATTTATGGATAGCACTGATATGTACTGGCTCGACTTTGCCATGTTATGTTCCAGTTCTTTCTTTCTGCTTTTCCTCTTATTTAATTGCTTATCCTACCTGAACGTTTCTTTCTGTTGTCGTTTTGGGGATTGTAGTCATTTTTATCTCTGTCTAGTATGTCCTTCAGTACTCTTTCTAGGGTTGGTTTGGTGGACATGAATTTCCTCAGTTGCTCTTTGTCATGGAAGCATCTTGTTTCTCCATTAAATTTGAATGAAACTTTTGCTGGGTACATCAGTCTGGGTTGAAGATTGTTTTCTTTCAGGGCTTGAAATACCTTACTCCAAGCTCTTCTTGACTTGAGGGTTTGTGCTGAAAAGTCTGCCTTGATTCTAATGGGCTTTCCTTGATAGGTGAGTTGTGTCTTTTCTCTGACAGCTTTCAATATTCTGTTTTTATGCTGTATGTCTGATATCTTAATTGTTATATGTCTGGGCATGTATTTATGTTGATTGTGACTGTTTGGTGTTCTATATACCTCACTTATCTGCATATCAGATTCTTTCCCCATGTTTGGGAAATTTTCTGTTATTATTTCTGTAAGTACTTTATGTATGTCATTTGCCTGCACTCCTGTATCTTCGCTAATGCCCATTATTCTTATATTGTTGCTCTTGGCATCATCATGAAGCTTCTGGATTGTCATTTCATGCTGCTTTGTTATTTTTAAAAGTTCTATCATTTCCTGATCACTAACTGTGATCCTGTCCCTAAGGTCTGAAATCCTATCCTCAGCTTCCTTTAGGCGGTTTTGCACACTTTCAATAGAATTTTTTGTTTCTTGGATGTCTCTTTGAGTTTGTTTCATGAATGCTGCTTGTTTTCTATATTGTTCATTCAAAATTTCAATCAGTTTCCCATGCTCATGTACTTTTTTCTCTAGTTCTTCTTTAGGTGCATTCAACAACTCCTTTACTAAAGTTGTTATTTCTATCATTACATGGGAGACTACTTCTAATTTGATTTCCTCTATAGCCTGATGCAGTTGTTTTTTTTTATTTCACTGGCTATCTTTTCAGAGAATCCTGGTGTCTTACTTTTGGGGTCCTCTATTTCATTGTCTTCTATACTTGCTTCTGGTGAGCTATATGTTTGAGACTGCATTTTGCTTTTCTGTTTTGTCATTTTCACTCTGCCTCGTGTTTTCTGTGTGTAGGAGGGTATCACCCACTCTTTTCAGACACACCAAAGTCTTACAGTCAGTTGGAGGGGGTTTTACTACTGGCCCTATTTATCCCCTGTAAACCTCTATTTTATGGGTATACTACCACATTGCTACAGTCAATCCGGTGTAGTCCACAGTTCACCACCTGGGAGCAAAGTTCCAAATTTTCTCACTCTAACTGGATACCACTGAGATCTGCTGTTCCAGGTGGGAGGGCGGGCCCATCTGTAGCAGTCCAGGGCAGTTTTCAGTCTTGGGCGGGTCTCCTTGATGTTCCCGGTGCCAAGGCATTCCCACAGGGGAGGTTCAGGGTAACCTACCCCTGACGTGTACTTGTACTGAGTTCCAGGTGGCAGGGTAGGCCCACGGTGGAGGTTCTGGGCAGCTTACCCCTGATGCAGGCCTCTGCTAATTTCCCGGTGGCAGTACGGGCCCACGGTGGATGTTCCAGGCAGCTTACCCCTGATGTAGTCTTCCACTAAGTTCCTGGTGGCAGGGCGGGCCCACAGTGTAGGTCCTGGGCAGCCTAGGCCTGATGCAGGCTTCCACTCAATTCCTGGAGGCAGATCGGGCCCACGGTGGAGGTTCTGGGCAGCTTACCCATGATGCAGGCTTCCACTCAATTCCTGGAGGCAGGGCAGGCCCATTGTGGAGGTTCTGGGCAGCTTACCCCTGATATAGGGTAGGTGCCTTTTTTAAATGATAGGAATAAACAGCACTGGAAATACACTCTTTGGTAGTATGAGTCAGGCATAGGGAAGTTTTAGGATGGGGAGAGGCTAAAATTGACCTAGCAAGTATTCACTGAGTGCCTATCATGTTGAAGCACTACACTTGGTGCTGAGGATACAGATTGAAAAGGAGTTGACCATGTCTTTAAAGAGCTACCTTTTTAGACACATATACTGGTGTATATTACATAATTGTAATACAATGGGGCAAGTGTCAAGTTTGTTCTATCTATCTCTGTCTCTACCTTTATCTCTATCTCTATGTGTTTATATCTATGCATCTATCTAAATATATGTAGATATATGTGATATGTATGTATGATATGTATGTAGATAATATATACACGCAGACACCTATATCCAATATGTTGGGCTATTGTAGGGGTACCTAGTGACATTGGATAAGCCAGGGTATAAAATTACATATGGTTAATATCTTTTATGTATCTGGCTTTTAGCTGTTTCCATATGATTTTTAAAGACCTCCTTATGAAGACAGTTATTAGAGTTACCTCAAAGATGTGAAAGAACAATTTGCTATGTATTTATTACACAAATGGGAGGGAAAATAGATTTTTCCCTTTATCATATTCATGATCAGATTACTATAGAAAAGAGGAAAAATTGTATGTTGTTTTATAGCTAGATTTGTATTAAAGATTAAAGTCTATAAATGTAGCAAACACAACAAATTATTGATGTACATGAGTCTATTGATTCAGGCATAGTTGTGAGTAAATTGGAGAAGCTCATCTTTCACTATTGATCAACACTTTAACTGGTATATTTGTGCATGAGACTGACTGTAGGAAATGGTTCTTTTTCTGAAGCATGAATTACAGCAGGCCTGCTAGGCTTTCATGTGAGATAGGCAATTATTATGAAACCAGCAGTCATTAGAACAGTGCTTGGAATCTGTCACAGGCTGCTGCTGACTGGAACTAATGACTATTTTTTAATTTTTGCCAGAAAGTTACATTACTTATTAGCATCTTGATAATCTATAATATTTTAAAAAGATCTTAGCTAGTACCATTAAGATATGGTTAAAGACAACCTTAAATGTGAAATATCTTTGTTGAGAATAATAATAGATGAATATTTTTATACAACATTTTAGTTTAGAATTCACTGTAATCTGAACAACTCAATGAAAAAGAATTTTTGTTATCCTCATTTCGTAGATGAGAGGAAACGGAAATCTAATGATATTAAATGGCCTTTTCAAATTTACCTGGTAAGTTATACAAATAGTTTTTGAAATTATCCATTTATTGAACAGTCATTTTGAGTCTGCTTGCAAAAGGCACTGGGGATGAGGATTTGGAAACAATGGCACTTACATCCTGAGGGAGAGCCAGATATTAAAGTGATTAATCACGGGATTAATTATTTAATTATAGTAGTGATAAGTGGTGCTTAGGAGTACTGTGTGGGATGAGAGTATATAAGAGGAGGACCTGACATAGTCTTGAAGTTCTAGGAAGAAATATTTCATCTGAGTTCAAAAGGAAGTGGAAGAGGTGGGTGAGTGTTTCAGGTAGAGGGAATTGCATGAACAGTAGTCCAAAGGTGAGGTTGGGGGTTGTAGTTAGGTTTAGAAACTGAAATTAGGCTACTGTATTTGGAGTAATATATTTGGATGTCTAGTGAGGCTATCAGGGGCCAGTCCAAGTTTCTTGCTTCTTTGTAGAAGAATTCAACAAATTATTTAGTGCTTGAGGCAATTATTGATGCAATCTGAAAGAACTTCCTACCTAAATTACAAAACACATTCCTTCTTCTTTCCATCCCTCCCTCTCCACTGCTCTTTTCTCGGTCTGCTGACATATAGCCCAAACACACATTTTTTTTTTTTTTTGAGGCAGAGTCTCTTTAAATTGTCCAGCTGGCCTAGAACCTGAAATCCTACTACTTCAGTCTCTAAAGTAGCTGGGATTACAGACATAATCACTGTGCTCAATAGGATATATTATTTTAAAAACATGGCAAATACTAATACTTTATTTTAAAAATCAAACACAAAATATTGGTATAAATCTAAAAGGTTTATAGACTTCCATTTTGATAATTCAATTAAGAACCTGTACAATACATACATATCTCAATTCCTTTTGTTCATCTCTTACCCCTTTTCTCCCTCTATCTCTTGATTCCCTTCCTCTTTTAAAAATTTTTAATGGTACATTTTAGATATGCATACCGCTAACATCCATCATAGGGAGTTTGTACCTGTACATGATATATTTTGCTTCTTTTTTTCACATTCCACTCCTCTGTCTTTAATTGTTCTCCTCATTTTTTTTTTTTTTTTTTTTTACCTTTTTGAGACAAGATCTCACTATGCAGTTCAGGCTGGTCTTGAGCTCACTGTGTAGCCCAGGATGGTCTCAAACTTGCAACGATCCTCTTGCTGCAGCCTCCTGAGTGCTGGGATTACAGGCACATACCACCGCGCCCAGCTATCCTCCTTACTTACGAAAACTTTTCCATTTTTTCCTTTTATTCTCTCTTTTTTCTTGTCCCTTCCTTAATTTTCCCCTCCCCTCTTCCTTATTCTCCTTTCTCATTTGAACATTTTCTTCCCATTTTCCAATGTCTGTTATACATTTTGGTCCTTGTTTATACTCTTCGGTTTCTCACACCAGAGAAACATGCAGTATTTGAACATGTGTGTCTGATTGATTTCACTTAAGAGTATAGTCTCAACATGCATCCATTTATCTAGAAATGTCTCAAGCTTATCCTTCTTTATGGCAGAGTAGTACTCCATTGTACCAAGAAATCACTTATTTTTTTAAAAAAAATCGCATCTTCTTTATCCATTAATTTTTTTGGTTTATCCATTAATTGATTGATGGGAATTTGAACTGATTCCAAGATTTAAGCATTACAAACTGTGCTGCTATAAACATAGGTGTGCCTATAACCACTGTGATATGATACTTTTAATTATTTTGAGAAGACATCAAGAAGGGAAATAGCTGGGTTTAATGGAACCTCTAGTTTTAGTTTTTTGAGGAATTGCCACACTGATTTCAGTGGTTGCACCAATCTATACTTCCATCAACAGTGGAAAAACTTTCTTTTTTTCCCAACAGCCCCGCCAGCATTTGTTGTCAGTCAATTTCTTGATAACAGCCATTTGTTGTGGAGTGTGATGGGTTCTCAGCATTGTTTTAATTTTCATCTCTCAAATGACCAGAGATCCTGAATATTTTTTCATATATTTATTTGCCATTTCTATTTCTTCATCTTAGAAATATCTATTCATTTTATTATTTGTTAAATTTTATTTTAGAGAGAATAAAACCTAACAAAATAAAACAGAATAAAGCCAATCAATATAAAACAGTGAAAGTGATACAAGACTTCAAAATATTACAATAGCTACCATAATGCTTCTTGTTATCTTCAAAATTGCTACTCATACCATCAGACATAGTAAAATCAAATAAAACAACACAGTAAAGCCAATCAAAACAGAACGTTGAAGAAAACAAAACAATAAAATGGAATAAAAACAGTGAGAACAATATTGGGTTTCAAAAACAAGACAGAAGCAAATCCCTCATATTTGCTATATTGCATATTGTTATCCTCTTAATAGATGCTCAGACTACCATCTTTAGGCCTGCAAATTCAATCAGACAGTACAAGCATTAAGTTGTTTTTGTACCTCAGTTGCTATCAACTCAGCCTGTCCTCTGAATAGCTGGTTGCTTAAGGGATGGGGGTTCTTGTCTGTCAGCCTGAGCCCCAGTTGGCTTATGGGAAGGGCAAATTGGCTTCTTTTTACTCCTCCCAAGCCCAGCATGGCTTCTGCTGACTCTTTGGAAGGGCAAATTGACTTATTTCCCTTCCTGGGCCCCACATGGTTTGTGTGGCTCACAGGAAGTGTGAATTGACTTCTTGTTATACTCCTTTCAGACCCAGCATGGCTTCAGCTGACTCTTGGGAAGGGTGAATTGGCTTCTTGCTACTCCTCCCAGAAACAGCATAGCTTCCACCAACTCATAGGAAAGGTGAATTAACTTGTTTCTCTTCCTGGGCCCCACATGGTTTGTGTGGCTCACAGCAAGGATGAATTGGCTTCTTGTTGCTCCTCCCAGGCCCAGCATGGCCTCTGCCAACTCACAGAAAAGGTGAATTGGCTTATTTCTGTTCCTGGTACCTGTGTGGCTTCATGGCTTTGTGTGTTCATTTTAGATGCCCATTTTTGGATTGAACCTTTAAAATTTGGGAGATCTTACTTTTAAAAATTATTTTTATATTCTGGATATTAGCCCTTTGTCTGAGGAACAGCTAGAAAAATAATTTCCCATTTAAATGGTTGTCCTTCATGTTGTTGGTATTTTGTTTTTGTTTTATTTTTGGATTTTTTTTAACTGTGCAAGAACTTTTTAATAAGATGAGATCCCAGTTGTTGATTCTTTATGATATTTTATGTATGTTTGGGTTTCTGTTCATAAAGTCTTTTCCCACACCTATGTCTTTAAGAGTTCTAACTACTCTGCCTTCCAGTAGCTTTAGTGTCTGTTTTTAAATATTTAGTCCTTTGATTCATCTGTATTTTAGTTTAGTGCATGATGAGAGATATAGGTCTAGTTTTTTTTGCTGGCATGTGGAAAGCCAGTTTTTCTAGCTCCATTTATTAAAGTGGCTATTTTCTTCCAGTGAAAGTGTTTGATCCCTTTGTCAAAGATAAAGTAGCTAAGTGTGTTTGGAGTTTTTTCTGCTTCTTCTATTCATTGATCCTCAGGCCTGAGTTTTTGCCAGTACCATGCTATTTTTATCACTATAGCTTTGTAGTATAATTTCAAGCCAGGGATTGTGATGCTCCTCACCTTTAAAGCAGTCATTTCTATCATCCAAACATTTCCTTGTCTGAGGAACATATCTCAGGGACACAGTGCCTGCTTGGCAAGTGTGAGCTCCTGAGTTTGATTCCCAGTACCAAAACAACAACTACAACAAAACAAAAAACAAAATTTTCTCTTATGCTTCTGTGGTTGTCCCCACCACTATTGATGCTGGCCCTAGGAAACCATTGATTTACTGTCATTATAGATCAAAGTTTCTGGAGGTTCCTCTAAGTGGAATAAAATAATTTGTTATGCTACCTCCAACAATGAGTGAGAATTGCATTAGAATCATATTCTTAACACTTGGTATTTATATACTTTTAATTTTTAATTGTAGTAAGAATATTTAATATAATATTACCCTCATCTGTTTTTAAGTGTGCAAGTTCAGTATGTTTACTTTGCTATATAATAGCTCTCTAGAATTTTTTTTATCTTGTAATACTAAAAGTTTACTACTCATTAAACATCTTCTTTATTCTTCTACTTATCATTATTCTACTTTGTTTCTATAATTTTGACTACTCTAGGACGCTTCATATAAAGAGAAATAATACAGTATTTGTCTTTTTATGACTGACTTTATTCAGCATTCTGCATACAAGATTTTTCTTGTGTTCAAGGTTCTTCTTTAACATTATTTTTACTAGTACATATTTGCATTGCATAATGATTATTCCTTGTAGATTGTAGCACATGATAGGAATTTTTTTAAAAACTGAATAATATTTTATGTATGTATATACTATATTTTTAAAATCTAGTCATCTGTTGATAGGCATTTGTTTGCTTTCGCCTCTTGGTTATTGTGACTAATGCTATAATGAAAATGGATATGCAGATAATTTGAGATATTCTTACTAGGCCCACATTGGGCAGCTCACCCCATGACAGATGAATTAAGTCAAGAGACAATGTTCTGAGGCAAGAAGAAAACCATTTAAAAGGCTAACTAGCCAGATATAGTGATATACACCTATAATATCCACATTCTGGAAAGTTGAGGTAGGAAAATGACAAGTTTCAGTCTAGCCCAGGCAACTTAGTGACTTAGTGAGAACCTGTCTCAAAATAAAAAATACAAAAAGAGGTCTAGATTTAGGTCAGTGTGAAGATTCTGGATTCAGTCTCCAACACTGGGGCCAATGGTGGGGTGTGCTAGACAAGAAAATAGCGAACACTCATTGTGAAGCATATTTTGCTAGGAAGTTGATGTAGGGGTGGTTTACATGGGTAATGAATAATTACAGACTGGTGGCTACCTTCTCATAGGAGGTAAACCAAACAATACAGATCTGATTTTTATTGTGTAGTCATGAGATGCTTTTTAGTTTTATAAGTGTCAAAAAACAATTATTTCCTTGGGCTATTCTTTTCACTGATTGGTTTGCCTTTGTGCAAGTACATATTTTGCAGTGAACAAACTCAAAGAGGTAGCTTCCACAAGGTCCTCTTGCTGATTGTCAAACTTATGGTAATTGTGAAGGTTTAGATCTAAAAATGTCCCCCACCTAAATCTCATGAGCTTAGAAGTGAGCCTGAGGAGATCACTGGGGGAATGATCTGGAGGAAGGTATTTCTGTCCTTGACTCTCTTCCCTTTTCTTTCTGCTTCCTGGCCATCATGGAGTGAACAGGTTCCCCTGGCATGCCCTTTCATCATGCTGTTTCTGCATTGGACCCAGTTGCCCATGGACTGAACCTCTGAAACCATGAGCCAAAAACACCTGATTTAAATTGCAGATGTTATTTTATATTTTGTCCTGTCAATGGAAAAGTGACTAATAAATACATCAGTGAAAGAAAAGCATCCTTAATGCTTGGCTTTACTACTTCTTTCCATTCTTTTAGATATATACTAAGAAATGAGATTAAAGGATGCTTTTGTTTGAACATATCCCTCAGATCTCATGTGTTGGGGACATTCATCAATGGAACAATGTTGGGAGGCGGGACCTAATAAGATATGTTTAAGTCTTTGACCTTGAGAATAGATTAAAGTTGTTAATGTGAGAATGGGTTCATTATAAAAGCAAGTTCAGCCCTTTCTTGCTCTTGGTTTGTACTCTCTTGTCCTTCTGCCTTGAAAGCTTTTACCACATGCCAATGCCATGCTTTTGGACTCAGCCTCCAGAACCAACCATGAGCCAAATGTCTATTTTTGTAAATTACCTAGTGCCAGGTATTGTGTTATCACAACACAAAATAGGCTAACAGAAAATTATATAGTAATTCTAAGTTTTTATTTTTTAAAGAATCTCCTTACTATTTTTCTTAGTGCCTGCATCATTTTACATTCCTTTCAGCAGTACACAAGGGTTTAACTTTCTCTATATCTTTTTGAACACTTATTTTTTATATTATATAATCCTCCTGGGTATGATATGATATCTCATGTGGTTTTGATTTATTTCTGTCTAATAATTAATAATTTTAAGCATCTCATATACTTGTTAGCCATTTATATATTAATTTTTTGTCCTTTTTTAAATCATGTCATTTTGTTGAGTGTTCTGGATATTAATACCTTATCAGATATATGATTCAGAATTATTTTGTCCAATACCATGATTGCCTTTTTACTGTGGTTATTTCCTTTTCTTTTTAAAAGTTTTGTCAATTTTTGCTTTTATTGCCTGTAGCTTTAGCATCTGGGAAATCATTATCAAATCTGTCTTGAAGCTTTCCCCCTGTATTTTCTTTTAGGAGATTTATAGTTTCAAGTCTTACTTTGAGGTTTTTAATACATTTTGAATTTGGGTAGGTTATGTAAAATAGGGGCCCATCTTCATTCTTTGGCTTATAGATATTGCATTTTCTTTGCAGCATTTATTGAAAAAAAAGTCTTTGCCCCATAATGTCATACCAACACCTGAATGAAAGATTATTTGACTATATTGGTAAGGAGTTATTGCTGGGCTCTCTGCTCTGATTCATTGGTCTATATGTCTGTGTTTTTGCTAGTGCTCTATTATAACTGCTGTTTTGATTACTATAGTTATGGAGTGTTTGAACTCATAAAGGTTGTGGTCTCTAAGCTTGTTCTTCTGTTTTTAAATTTTTATTTTAAAAATAAAAAATAAAACAAAATTTCAAAATGAGATAATAGAGTAACAATGATTAATACATTGCATATTGTTATCTTTTAATTAGTTATTCAGAATATAAGGTATAGCCATTTAATTGTCCAATGTTAGCATGAACTTTTCTTTTCAATGAACTAAGAGAAATTAATAGTGTAAGTATCTTAACTGTCATATATATATATATATTTTTTTTCTTTTTCCTTCCTACTTTTCTCCTTTCCCCCTATCTAAGTTTCTCTTTCATTTTGAACAGTTTCTCCCCATTTCACAATATCTCTTGTACATTTTGGATCTTATTACTCTTTGAGCTTCTCACACTAGAGAAACAATACAATGTTTACACATGTGAGTCTGGTTTATTTCACTTATGAGTATGGTTTTTCAAGTTGCATCCATTTACCCATAAACGCTTCTATAGCTGGCAAACATTTTTCCCACATTGTGGGTTGTATCTTCACTCTGTTGGTGGTTTATCTTGCTGTGCAAAAACTTTTAAATAAGGTGAGATCCTAGTTGTTGATTCTTTGTAATAGTTTCTATGCAATCCAGGTTTTATTCATAAAGTCTTTGCCTAGACCAATTTCTTTAAGAATTTTACCTATTCTATCTTACAGAAGATTTAAGTTTTCTTTTTTAATATTTAGATCTTTGATTTTAGAATTTAGTTTAGTGCATAGTGAAAAAATATGGGTCCAATTTTAATTTTCAGTGTATGCAAAACCAGTTTTTCCAGCACAATTTATTCAAGAGGCTTTCTTCCCATGAAGGTGTTTGGCTACTTTGTCAAAGATAAAATGGCTGAGTAGGTCTGGAGTTGTTTCTGTACCTTCTAATCTGTTCTGGAGTTGTTTCTGTGTCTTCTAATCTGTATTTTCTAATCTGATGTATGTGCCAATATCACTCTATTTTTATCACAGTAGCTTTAGAGTATAACTTCGAGTCAGGTAAGGTGATGCCCCCTGTCTTGTCTCTGTTGCCCAAAGTTGTCTTTACTATTCTAAGTCTCTTTGGGTTCCAAATGAATTTTAGGATTATTTTCTCTAATTCTGTGAGATATGCTTTTGGAATTTTGATCTGAATTTAAGGATGTTCTTTTTTAAAAATATATTTTTGGCAATTTAGGAGCATCACATGAATTTGAGAATTTTTTTCTATTTCTTCAAAAAATACTATTGATGATTTTATAGACATTGCATTGGCTCTAGATTGATTTGGGTAGCATGGACATTTTACCAAATTAATTCTTTTAGTTTGTGAACATGGTATGTTTATGTATTTATTTGTGTCATCTTAAATTTCTTGCTGTACTGTTTAGTTTTCAGTGTACAGATTTTTTGACTCCTTGGTTAAATTTACTCCTAAGTATTTTATTCTTCTGGGTACCTATAGTAAATGGAATAATTTTCTTAATTTCCTTCTTAGATTATTCACTATTACTTTACAAAAACATAATTTTTGTGTAGATTTCCTATCCACTAACTGTTAAATTTGTTAGTTCTAACAGATTTTTATGGATCTTTAGGATTTTCTATATAAAAATTGTGTTATCTGTGAGCAGAGAAAATTTTATTACTTCCTTTTCAATTTAGATAGTTTTTATTTCTTTTTCTTGCCTAGTTTCTCTGGCTAAGACTCCTTATACCATGTTGAATAGAACTAATGATAGTACTCAACTTGCCTAGTTCCTGACCTTAGAGGGGAAGCTTTGTTTGTCATCACTAAGTATGGTATTAGTTCTGAGTTTTTCATACATGGCTTTTATTGTATTAGGGCAAGCCTTGTTTTCTTCCTAATTTGTTATGTTTTTTAAATAATGAAGGTATGTTGATTTTCTCTGTTGTTCTTTTTGTATTAATTGAGACAATCATGAGATTTTGGACCCTCATTTTATTATGTTTTATAAACTGATTTTTTTAATGTGTCAAACCATCTTTCCATTCAAAGGATAAATCCTACTTGGTTCTGGTATATAGTCTATTTTATTTTTATTTTTTATTTTGGAATTCAGACTATTTTATTTTTATTTTAAAGAAAATAAAACCAAGCAAACGAAACAGAACAAAGCCAATCAAAACCAATGAGTGTAAGTGACATAGGGCTTCAAAAAATAGGAAATCAATAATGGTTACCATAATGTTTCCTGCTGTTGTATTGAATTCATTTTGCTAGTATCTATATTTTGAGTATGTTTCATCAGTATTAGGAATATAGCCTGTAGTCTTTCTTTTAATATAGTATATTTATCTGGCTTTGTTATCAGGGTAATGATAGCTTCATAAAATGATTTTGGAAATGTTCCCTCTTCAGTTTTTTTGGAAGTGTGAGAATTGGTGTTAATTAAATGTTTGGTGGACTCCAGTGAAGCCATCTGGCCCTGGTATTTTGTTTATTGGTCTTCTTTGTTTGTCAGTCTTCTTACTAGTTATAGGTCTATTCAGGTTTTTTATTTCTTTATGATTCAGTCCTGATGGTTTTATGCTTCTAGGAATTTATGTATTTCTTCCAAGTTATTCAGTCTTTTGGTGTATAGTTGTTTATAGTGGTCTCTTAAATTTTTTTTATTTCTATGGTTAGTTGTAATTTATCTTCTATTTTTGCTTTTAGTTTTTTTTTCTCTTTTTTTTTCTGAGCTAGTCTAGGAAAAAACTAGTCAATTTTGTTGATCTTTAAAAAAAAACTGTTAATTTTATTGATTTTTCTTTTTTCTCCCTACTATTTCATTTGTTTCTGCTCTTAATTACTTTTCTGCTAATTTTGGGTTCAGTTTGTTCTTCTTTTTCTAATTTCTTGAGGTATAAAGTTAGATTATTGATTTGAGAACCTTTTTCTCTTTTTTAAAAATATAATTCTTTGTCACTATAAACTTTCCACAGTACTGTTTTTGCTGCATCCCATGCATTCTGATACATTGTTTTCATTTTCATTTATTGCAAGGTATTTTCTAATTTCCTTTGTGATTTCTTATTTGATCTACTGCTGTTTGTCTTGCACTGTTTGGGTAACTATTACAAAATATTTAAATATGATATAAAATACAAAATAATAAACTGGGTGACTTACAAATAACAAAGATTTATTTCTCACAATTCTGTAGACTGAGGAGGTTGGATCAGTGTGTGGAAGATTTGACATCTAGTGAGTGCCCTTTTCCCAATTCATAGATGGCTGTCTTTTGCTGTGCCCTCATAGCAGAAAGGGCAGGGGATTTCTCTAGAATTTCTTTCATAAGGGGAGTAATCTCATTCATGAAGGTAAAGTTTTGCTGACTTAATCTTATCAAAGCTCCACCTTCTAATGCTACCACCTTTAGGGTTAGGATATCAATATATAAATTTTGAATGGACATGAATATTTGATGTATTGCACAATTGTATTTAATTTTAGACATTCTTACGGATAGAGAATGATATCTTTTTTTTTTTTTTTTTTGATGCCTCAGATCAAACTCATGACCTGTTTGCCAAGCAGGTACTTATGCCGCTGAACCAAACCCCCGGCCCGAGAATGATATCTTATAATTTTTAACTTTCAGTTTTCTGACACATCTTTTTTTTGGTTCTTATTAGTAATCAGTATATTTATTTATTTAATATAATGTGTCAGTTCAAATTTTTGGCCCAAGTTTTAGTCTGTTTTCTTTTTTATGTTGAATTTGAAGAGTACTATAAGAACAGATACATGTCCTTCATCAGGCATATGTATTAAGAATGCTTTCTCTGAATGTACAGTTTGCCTTTTCATTTTTCTTAGTGTCATTTTTCAAAGTATGTATCTAATTTGTTTTTGAGATGGGGTCTCACTGTGTAGTTCAGGTTCAACTTGAACTTACTATGTAGCCCTGGTTGGCCTTGAACTCATGGCAGTTCTGCTTCAGCTTCCCATGTGCTGGAATTACAGACATACACCATTACACCTGGCCTAAGTACCTAATTTTTATGAAGACCACTTTAGCAAGTATTTCTTTTATATTCTTGAATTATGCCTAGGAAATCTTTGCCTATTCAAAGATTGTGAATGTTTTTTCTTAGATGTTTTATACTTTAAGCTTGTATATCTGGTCTATTGCATTAATTTTTATCCATGGTATAATTTAAGGTCTGAGTATTCCCTGTGTAGCATCAATGACTGAAAAAACTATCTTGTCTACCACTGAATTAAGTTCACCATTTTGATGAAAATGAGTTAACTTTCTATGCCTGAGTCTATTTGTGTGCTCTTTATTCTGTTCCATTGATTTGTACATGTATTACTGCATCAACATCATACTGTTTCGATTACTGTCTCTTTAAGTCTTATGTCAAATATTAAGAATTCTCCAACTCCATTGTTTTTCAAAACTGTTTTGGTTAGTCTAGGTTTTTTGCATTTTCGTACAACCTTCAGAATCAACTTGCCATGCTCTATAAAAAGATAACTGGAGTTTAGATTGAGATTATGTTAATCTACCAATAAATTTGAGAATAATGGATATTTTTAACAGTACTGAAATTTTGAATCCATGAATATGCTATATACTTTATTTAGTTGTCTTCTTTAATTTTGCATCATAATGACATCCCAGTGCAATATTATCTAACCTCTGCTAAATTTTTAGTCCCAGTTTTTGCTACTCCTTCCCTTTGACTTCTTTTTCTACATATGCTGAACTAATTATGGTTCCATGGACACATCATAGCATTTCATGCTTTTAGACTTCTATGATTTCCTTTATGTGGGATAACTTACATATTGCACCTTCATGTGATGAGTAATGTGCCCCAGAGTCAGACAGACTGCATTGGAATTCAGTTAAAACTTTTAATGTAGTGCCTGTCTCATAGTGAGTCTCAATAAATCTTGGTTTGTATGTTGATTATATTTACTGCATTCAATAGATTGTGAATATCTTATGAACAGTGAGTTTCTTTTTTTAAGTACTGGGGACTGAACTCAAACCCTTCACTTTGAGTTACATTCTCAACCACCATCCCTCTCTTATATTTTTAAATTTTGAGACAGAGTCTTGCTAACTTACTAAATTGCTCAAGCTGGGCTCAAACTTGTGATCCACCTAGCTTAACTGCCCAGAGTTCTGAGAGTACAGGTGTGCACCACTACTCCTGCACAGTGACTGTTTATTTATTTATACCTAGTGCCTGATACAGTATTTGCCATGTAGTATGTGCTTCACAAATGCTTATTTTATGAGCTTTTTCAGAAGTTCTAGAAATAGACACTGAAGGATATTTTTCACAGTGTTCAAAATTCACACCACTAAGAACTATTCTGGTCTACTCTGAAATGCTGTCATATAAGCTTGTTCTGTTTTACCAGGCAATTTGCAAGCAAATTAAAGGCAAACATATCATTATAAAAATTCATTTTATAAAATTCTATAATGAATAAATTCATTATAAATTCATTTATAAATTCATTTTAAAAATTCTAATCAATAAATCCATTGTCTTTAGTGATAGGTCTATTTCTAGATTTTCTTCCTTTTCACTCATTTTGTAAAATTGTCAACTAAATCTTCATTCTTTATACAACTCCATAAAACTCAGGTTATCAGGAGCTGTGTAGAAAATTGCTATCCTAATAAATAGAAGTTGTTACTGCTAATGAAAATTATGGGATTTCTGTGATAAGGAATTGTCTATTATAAATGTCAAGGTTTCTGCATATTGAGGAGCTTAAAGTAATTAGCTGTGTCCTAGCAAGATTATATATTACTCAAAAGATAAAACTAATCTGAATATCAAGAACAAATTGGACCTATATTATATCTCTTATATTATTACTATTTTATAATCATTTTCTCTTTTTAATAGTGGTTCATCAGGTGAGAAAAATATATTTACAAGACTATTACATATATCTAGCGTGTAATTCTTAACTGTTTTAA
This sequence comes from Hydrochoerus hydrochaeris, assembly GCA_004027455.1. Taxonomy (NCBI): domain Eukaryota; kingdom Metazoa; phylum Chordata; class Mammalia; order Rodentia; family Hydrochaeridae; genus Hydrochoerus; species Hydrochoerus hydrochaeris. Next base: position 22,043 of record PVLA01011673.1, read on the forward strand.
GGAATTTTTAACTTCTTATTTTAAAGGAAAACTTGATTAGAGCCACAGGGACATAGCAGTGAAAGTAGATTACCTTAAAAAGATGGACAATGAAACTCTAACAGCAAAATATAAGAATGAAGTCCAGCAGGTACCTGTTGTAACTATCAAACATCTTATGGTACTCTTTTATGTTCCAGTGATAATGATTCCTTCTTGGAAACCTCTCACTTGTGCAGGTTCTCTTAAGGGTTTCACATTAGCATACCAATTGAATGAATATTTTTTCAGTACTTACTATTCATATTGTTTGGAAGGGAGTTAGAATTAAGACATACATATTTTTACAAAAATCATACTATTAGACCCAGTGGAATGGCTCAAAGAAAAAAAGATAGATAATAACAAGTACTGGCAAGTATGCAGGAAAATCAGAATCCTCAAACACTGCTCAGACTGTCAAATGGTGCAGTCGCATTAGAAAACAGTTTGGCAGTCCTCAAAATTTTAAATAGATTTTACCATATGAGTCAACAGTTCTACTGCTAAGGATAACCTGAAGGAATTGAAAATGTTTATCCACACAAAAACTTGTACAAGAATATTCACATTGACATTATTCTTAGTATTCTAGAAGTAGAAATAATCTCAACTTATCAACTGGTAAATGAATAGATAAAATTTTGGGGATATTATCTAAAATAATGGAATATTATTTGCCCTGTAAAGATAAACAAAGAAGTAATGCATGTTGTAATGTGTGTAAGCTTTGAAAACACAGTTTCAGGAGCAGGTGAGTAGGAGGAAATAGTGATTGATAGTGGATATGTAGTTTCTTTGGGGGAATCATGAAAATGTTCTAATATTGACTGTGATGATGGATGTACACTTGAATATTCTAAAAATCATTGATTTATATACTTTAAAAGGGTGGATTTTATCTCACTCTTTTGTATCTCCATAAAGTTGATATTTAAAATATCAGAGTGTTGGAGTTTACCTAATAGGATAATGAAGAAATGTAGTTTTAAGCTCTCTTATTCATGTGCTATGTCCACTATTATATTTTAAGGTTTTTTTGGTATAGGAGCCATGAATTTGTACTTTCTTCTATTTCTAGGGCCGAGCAATCTCTCGAAATACAATAGGTTAGCAAGTGTTTTAGTGAAGATGACTATAAATTTATTGCATTGCAAAAATCTGCATTTTTTTTTCAGGGCAAAATTGTATCTTATTGTAATATATATAGCAATTATGAGGTGGGTCTACTACTCTGAAAAATATAGAAAGCTAATCAAGACACTTGTCTCTTAAAGGATATGAAAATTACATAGTTTTCTCAGAATTCATATTCTTTTCATAGTTTGCATCAACTAATTTTTAAAGTACTATATGAAGCTTGCATTTTATTTTAAATATTGAAAACATTTTTTTTCAAAACCTTTGAAACGTTCTGAAATTTATTTTCACTTTCACTTTTCTTCACATTTGCATCTCCTAACCAGTGATCTTGCAGGGGATACAGAAAATATTTATTGAATCTGAATATGTGTTGTGATTGAAAAATATGATAAATGAGACAGAGGAGAACATATTGTAAAGTCTTTTATGAGCTTGCCTTTCTGTTGGATGCTGGCAGCAGCATTCACTGTAAACCTTACTCTTTAACATTTCCTGCAAAGTTCACAGTTGGAGCTGTCTATATGTTAGTCTAATCAGAGTGAATTCCCAGTAAGTGTATGCTTATCATTCTAGAATATTGTAGGAACTTTTCTGGGGACTGTTGGAGCACAGAAGAATGATTAAATGTCTAAAATGTTTCCTTAGGTGAAAGAAGAGTGTTAAACTAATAAAATAAGATTTTTACATTATCATAGTTTAATCATGAAATCAAGGGAGTCACTTTTGGATAAACATTGCATATCATTTCAAGTGAAACATGAATTTAATTCCCATCAAATGCAGTTGTTAAGTAACATGAGCTCTTCCTTGAAGATGTCTTTTCTTCTTTTTTGTGTCTTACACGGGGAGTATTCATTAGTGTCTTAAGTAGTCGCAGTTTTAGTTCCAAATTTACTTTTGAACACACTTCAGACTGGGCTTGAGGTTTTATAATTTAAAATTTTCCATCTTTCCCTTTTGTTGTGTATAAGAAGATAGAGATAGAGATAGAGATAGAGAGATAGAGAGAGAGAGAGAGAGAGAGAGAGAGAGAGAGAGAGAGAGAGAGAGAGAACCCAACCAAAGTAAACTGCCTTTGCTATATTTCTTGGTGTCTAAAAAGTTCCTAGCTAGGATCCTGACTGTTACTTGCCATAGGATAGAATTTTACTATATTGAGATTAATTTGCAGTTTCATTAAAGGGAGATGGGTTCCCAATGTTATAGCTATAGTTTTCTTGCTGCCACCATCATTCCTCATATATTTTGGCTTTTTTTTTTCTTTTTGACTGAAGGGTCAAGTCAATATTGTGTTTACTACAACCAGCTTAATATGGAATTTTAATCCTTTTGTAGAAATCTTGGCCACTCTGTCATTGGAAATTTATTTCTTTGTAATCTAGTCTCATTCTCATGGTTCTTAGGCCCCAGTCTCTCTTCTCTCACTTGGCTAATTAATTAATCAAACTTCAAAATTTTGTTAATTTATTAAAAATTTGATTCATTAAAATCAAAGTTATGTGAACTCAGACTCTAAATGTAAAACACTCAACTTATTGTATAAAGTTAGTATCTTTAGTGCTTTTGTCCATTTTTTTTTTCTTCTAGGTAACTATTCTTAGGCTTTTTCCCTATTTCCAGAATGGAACATATTTTCAAACATTATAGCTGATTTTTGCATTACAGTATTATTGATTTTTAAAGTTTTGGCAATTATCTACTGACTTTTAGCTATGAAAGATGAATATTTAACTCTTGTTCATACCTCTTGTCTCTATCATTTATGTAATTGTTTCTTATCCCCTAGACTGTAGTCCTACTGTAGTTGTATTGCAATTTTGGGTAGATGAGTGCTTCTTAGTTGTGGCTATACATTGGGATCCTGGAAACGAATGAACAAATGTAGATATTAGAGGCTCACCCTCAGATTATCCTTTTTTTTTTTTATTTTGGGGAGGATCCTAAGTATCTGTGTTTTTAAAAGGTTTTCTCTTTGCTACTAATGTGCAGCCAGTCTTGAGAATCATTGAGTTATATCTGTATTTTTTATGACTATAATAATCCTCTTTATGATAATGTTATATAGAAGGCCATTACTTTTCCTTTCTTTTACACATTTTTACCAAATGTTAAGAAATACTTTTTAAAAATTTGCTTCATATTTTCTGTACCTTTTAATTTATTCAATAAAATATTAAACTTCTACTCTGTTAGGGATATAGCAGTTTATAAACACATTTCTCCCAAAGTCTATACTATAAGAAGAAAGGTAAAAAAAAAAAAAACCAAATAAGTAAAATTCATGCTATTTTAGATAAATTATGTGGAGAATAATAAAACAAAGAAGGGACACAAAGGAGTACTGGTTGTAGAGTAGGATTACAATTTCAGACAGGGATTTAAGAGAAGATATTTGAGTAAAGACTTGAAGTCTATGAGAGAGAGTGTATTCTGGTTTAAATATGAAATGTTCTCCCAAAGACTCATGTATTGAGGGATTGATCCTCAATGCTGTTATATTCTGACATAGAGCCTAGAGAAGTGACTGGATCACTAGAACACTAACTTCATCACTGTATTAATTCATCCATGAGTTTATAGATGAGTGGGCTATTAGAAGGTGGGGTTCATTTGGAAGAAATAGGGCACTGGGAACATGTCTTTGAAGAGTATAACCTGCTTCGAGATCCTTCCCTTTTCTCTCCTTCTTCTCCCTAGTTCTGAATGGACTAAAAGGCTTTGCTCTGTCCACAGAAAGCATGACTTCCTGTGAAGGATTGGCTGTTCATCTTACTTCGCTTTGCTCTATACATATTTGTACTTGTCATTTGGTTAATTTTTAATGTAGAAAGGTATTGAAAACTACCCATAAAAAGTTGATTAGTTGTAATTCTCATGAGAGTTGAAGAATCCCCTCCCTCCATTTTTTGGCAGTCTTCAAATAGTTAAACTTGATGAAATACTAATGAAGAATTACAGAGTTATTTGTTTGACTTTGCCACCCTTGGGACATTTGGCAAATGAGATAATTCATCTCAGTTGTGCAGCTAGTCTCATTTCTTAAAGAAAATTAATTAATGCAGTTTGTCTTCATCCTATATCTCTGATTATAACCCTTTTTTATGCCTTCACTTTCTTGCTTTACTTTTCTTTCCTGGAAATACCTGTTTTTTAAATGTTCCTTGTTTCTTTCAACCTGATAAGTGCAAGAAATTTTTCTTAGTGTATTTGTAATTTTGGTGCACTTTAGACAGGAAAAGACATTGTATAGTTATCCCATAGGAAGAAAATTCCATACCTAAAGAATTTTGCAAGCATCAATGCCCCTTTTAAAGTGATTTAATCAATTTCTCTTCTCATTGTCTTTGTTACTCTTTGTCTTCTTTTCCATGAAATAGGTTAGTATAGTGTATATCTTACCACAACAGCTCATAGCTTAAATTTGTCAGCACCATAATTTTGCTCTTGATAGCTTTATATTTTTCATAATAATATCTATGATTTTGGAGGCATAGTGCAGTGGTTTTGAAGAACAGGGAGTTGTATTCTGTAATTTTAACAATTACAACCAGAAATGCAATTTCCTTTTAGGAAATAGCTTTAAGCAGTTTGTGTCTCAGACTCTTTGAATATATTTTTTTCTGTTTTCACAGTGTAGACTTCTCATTTTAAAGGTAGAATGAGTGTGTGCTCATTTTCTTTCTTTTGATATTCATCTGAAAAAGTGGGATTTCAGAAAATCGAGCTTTTAAATCACTTTTAACATTTTTCCATTCAACAGATCCAGCAAGGAATCAGTTTGACAAGAATAAGATTGTTATCAGTCATCTCCCATACCTGTGTTGTATAAAAAATTTTTAATAATTCTTGCAAGAACATGGAGAATTGGCATGAATGTCTTTAAAGCCAACCAAATGAGAAAAGATATGGGAAAGAAAGAATGGAAGTGAAGTTAATTGGTAATTATGCAGAAACCTCATGTTAAGATAGTAGCTTATGTATTTATATTAAAATTAAATAAAAGCAATATAAAATCACTGTTACAGATTATTTCAGTTTCCAGGTCACTTTGTTATATCTATCTATCTATCTATCTATCTATCTATCTATCTATCTATCTTCCTGTAACTGAAATCAAGACGTAATGAAATAGCTTGATGAATTTACTGAATTTACTGATGAAACAAGTAGAAGGATTTTATTTTTCTTAAGATTTTGTATTTTCTTCTAATTTTCTCATTTCTTCAGATTTTAGAATTTCCATAATTACTTCATTCACTCACAACCTTTAAGAAATGTTGACTCTAGATAGATTATAGGATATTATTCTGTTGTTTGCAATACTTGGTATTTGGCACTTGCAGGGATGGTAACCTTTAAAATGAAATAACCCTGTCATGATTGCATGGCAGAAAATTGACAAGATGGTAAAAATATAGTGGACTTTGAGGGCTATTCTAGAGGGAGCAGTTTATAGATATTTTTATTAGGGAGATTTACAGATGCTGTGCTATTCAATATACTTAGTGTCAAGCTGAGGAGACAGATCAGATATATCAATCATGTTTGAGGAGTTTAGCAATAACCCAGAAGAGTCTTTGGATGTCAGAGAGTACTTATGAGGTTGGTTGGCTATTGTTTTCACATTTTGCTTATTTATATCTTTTATACTTTAATTGAATTAATTCAATGTAAATCTATGATTTTGTCATTCTAGGTTGGAGTTATTTAGGGTTTTCCTTGCAGGCCCTGTTGTATTATGAGTTTAGTATCCATAAGACAGATCCTTGGTAGAGGACCTGGGAGCATAGAAAAATAATAATTATAGAGGTAGATTTAGGACATGAGTATAGGGGAAATGTTTGAGGTCATACACCCCTGAGGATTTCAGGGAGGGCTCACAGGAGTTTGAAATATTAAAAATGATAGATCGCAGGGTTTACCTGTTTGTACAACTATGTTTGACACTTTGAAATGATGAAGTCATGAAGTTTATAGTAAAATTTGGGGAGAGATGAATAATGAGCGATGACTAACAGAGCTTTTGAAGAGCAAGGATGAAAGGCTAATGTTTATCAGTCTTTATTTTTTTATTTTTAAATTTTAATTAAAGAGAAAAGCAAAATAGAAAAAAGAGAAGAAACAATACAGAATTTCAAAAAATAAACAGTAAGAAATCACTAGTTGATAAATTACATATTGTCTTCCTAGATATAGTTGTTCAAGTTACAAAAGTAAAGCATACAAAGTAGATGTTCAAACAGTGAGGCTGCAAACAGTTCTGTTCAAAGATCTAACAAAAACTTAGTAACATGGTTATCAATCCTACACACTTAAACATACATGCAGTTATATCCTTTAGAGTGCTTTCTTTTCCTTCTTTTGCTTTAAGTCCATTATCTGTTTAGTTATGTTTTAGCTTGCTCAGTACCTTACTGATCTGTTTTGTTGTTGTTATTTACTATTTATTTATTTTTTACAGTAGTAAAATACCACAGAACAAGACAGAACAAAGCCAGTTGAGACAATGTAGTGAAATTGGTACAGAACTTCACAGCAGATTACTGGGACAACAGTAATAGGTATCATAGTATATCTTGTTTTCTCCATAATAGTTGTTGTTTCAATCAGGTATAGTAAAAGGAAATACAGAACATTATAGAATTTATCAAAACAGAATATTGAATAGAGCAATACCATTAATCAGAACAAAGAAAAACAGTGATAAAAAATATTTGTCTTCAAAGAGATGGTAGAAGGAAATCCCCCTTATTTGCTATATTGCATACGTTCATCCTCCCAAAAGATACTCAGATCTCGAGCTCCCACTTGCTAATGGGGAGGGGAAATGGATGAATGATTCTTAGCCCATGTACCGGTAGGCTCACAGCTGCTTACTAGAGCAATGAGCTTGCTGCTTGTTTTCCCAGCGCCCTAAGTTCCAACATGGCGCGGACCTCAGGAAATGCCGATGGTTCTCGCCCTGGAGTGGCTGTGGTTTGTCAGACCACAGCCACTTACCAGAGCAGCGAGCTGGCTGCTTGTTTTCCTAGCACCCCAAGTTCCAACATGGCACAGACCTCTGGAAACACCAGTGGTTCTTGCCCTGGAATGATTGCGGCTTGTCAGGCCACAGCCACTTACCAGAGCAGTGAGCTGGCTGCTTGTTTTCCCAGTGCTCTGAGTTCCAACATGGCACGGACCTTGGGAAATGCTGATGGTTCTCGCCCTGGAGAGGCAGTGGCTTCTCAGACCACAGCCACTTACCTGAGTGGCGAGCTGGCTGCTTGTTTTCCCAGCACCTCAAGTTCCAACATTATCAGTCTTTATTATATACCATTAACCATGATATTCCTAGGGGATTAGTTCTAAGACCTCCTTTGGATACCAAATCTAAAGATCTACAAGTCCATTATATAAAATGGTTTAGTATTGGCATATATCTTACAGGCTACATAGCTGGACATGGTGGCACATGCCTGTATTCCCAGCACTCTTGGAGAGTGAGGCAGAAAGATCTCAAATTTGAGCCCAGCCTGGGTGACTTAGGGACTTAGCAAGATCCTGTCTCCAAGACATACAAACAAACAACAAACACCTCTAAAACCAACCAAACCAAAAAAACCCCAGAAAGGACTGGAGATGTAGCTCAATGCAAAAGATCTGGATACAATCTCCTGTATACTTTATTCATCTCCCATTTACTTATAATATTTGCAATATAATATAAATGGTACATAAATAATTCTTATACTATATTATTTAGGAAGTGATGACTAGAAAAAAGTCTGTGTATGTTCAATACAGAGGCAATTTCCCCCCAAATATTTTCAGTCTGGGTTTAGTTGAGTTCATAGGTGCACAACCCACAGATACAGATAGGTGATGGCATTGTGAAAAAATATAACCCTATTATGTGGTTACCAATTCTGTTGTGAAGTAGTATATCAGCTCTGCTTCTAAGGTTAAAGCAAGCAATATGACTTGGAAGTCATAAGCCTACAGATAATCAGACTGAATGAAATCTTTGGGGACAAAACATTGGTGGAGAATATGTTAAGATCTGTTACATTTCTACAATGGGGAATTTTGTCCTAAAAGATATATTGCCTGAGAAATAAAATCAATTAAATAGTTGATAGTGACAAGTTTTGATTGACCTTGAAGATAAAACAATGGCAACTTTTAGGTGAAGAAATGAGATGGCTGATTTTGCTTAATTTGGAGTGTTTTTCTTACATTCTGGGTTTATTGACATAGGTAAAATATTATGCACTTAAGTGAAGAATAGTATCTTTAGTCATGTTGTTAAGATTTTCAGAATAATAGTAGACTTTGAATTATTCAGTCCTTTCTGGGTTAGAATCCCACTTTTACTGTGTACATAGCTATGTACACCTGCATGGTCTTTAACACTTTATTTTACCTCTCTAAGTCTTGGGTTTTTCATCTGTAAAGGGAATGCTAACACATATAAGTATATATATTTGCATATATGTATTACATACATACATACTACATATATAGTATATGTTTTGTACCAGCCAGTATGAGACACTCAAAAGTTAGCTTTATGATATTTTGTGCTGTGCTTAAAATCTGTGCACAACTACCCTTCAGTATATATCATGCATTATCCAAATGGTAATCCTTGGTTTAGAGTGTAAATTTCTGACTTACATTTACTGTTCAAACTGAAGCTATTTTCTAGAGTAGGATTATGAATAGCCATCTCTTTACTAAACTGAATTGGCTCACAGACAAACAAAGCATTGTGTTTTTGCAGATATATTTGGTTCCCTTTAGCCACCCTTTGGGCATCCAACTGTACTACTCAAAATGTGTATTTAAACTTTAGATGGAAAGGACCTTAGGTATCATTACATACTCCACCTCCTCAACTCAAATCCCCAACATCCAGATTCTGGGAATTGGGATCCAGAAGAGGTAATTGACTTGCTCAAAGTTGAAAAGCAGGAACTATGATTGGGGTTTCTTAACTCTTAGCCAGATATATTTGCCTCACATTTAGGCCTTCATATTTTACCTGAGGCTGTTCATGATTTGCTAATTTTATTCTTCAGGGAAATTGATGATTTGTGATTACAGAGTCCTGACATTTTGTGACATTTTGTTTGACAACTACTTCTAACTATGATCATATTAAAAATGTAGGTTTGTTGCTGTGGGGTGTACTGGTGATCAACACAATTCACCAGATGAGTTTTATGTTGTACAAAATAAATAGTGAGAATCTCTATACAAAGTTACCAGACTAAATTAACATTCAGAAAAAAGTACAAAGTTCAGATTATTCAATCCCAAAAGATGAAAGTGCTTTGGAAAAAATGTTATGTAAGAAGTAATGTTTCATTTAAAAATGTTTCACTGATTATGGAGCTATCTAAAAGTATTTGGCAATCTCATTTCTTACTGTTTGTGCATGAGGAAGGCCTTTCCTAAACCAACCCTATGTGAAGTAATATATATTATATATATGATTTACTCATTTATTATTTTTCTCTTTAGAATATAGACCATGATAGAAGGACATTATCTGGCACAACTGGTACTCAGAAATGCTTATTTAATTGTTGAAAATAGTTCCTCAAATAGTAAACATACAATTATCATATGACCCCAAAATTTTACTTTTAGTTATGTACCCAGAAGAACTGAAAACAGGTAACTTGACAAATATATATGCACACACAATTTTTTTTAGTACCGGGGATCAAACTCATGACCTCGTGCTTGCCAGGCAGGCACTTGTGCCATGAACTATATCCCTGGCTGCATACATACTTGGAGCAGCACTATTCACAATAGCTAACAGGTAGAAACAACCTATCTGTTGATGACTGGACAATTGTGACATATACACACATTGAAATATTCTTCAGTCATAAAGAGGGATAAAATTTTTATACATACTACAACATAGATGGATTTCAAAAACAGTATGCTAAGTGGAAGAAGCAAGATTGGAAGGTTGTACCTTGTCTGATTCTACTTACATGTGACGTTCAGAATAGATAAATCTGTAGAGACAGAATGTAGATTGATGGTTTCCAGAAATTATTGGGAAGGGAGGAGTGAGCAGAAATTACCTAATGGCTATAGGATTTTAATTTGGAATGATAGAAATATTTCTGAACTAGATAGAGATGGTGGTGCACAACATGATGAATGTATCATTTGCTACTGCATTTGTCATTTTACAATGGTTAATTTACATTATGTGAATTGTACCTCAATGAATTATTCTTTAAATACATGATGTATTAATGAATGAATGAACAAATTTGTTTGTTTTCAGTGCGTGATGTGGATAGATAAATGTGTATAAAACTGCCAGTTACTAGCTACCTGAGAAAAAATAGGAGAATGAGAACAAGCAATGATTAGACTAAAATATCTCTGCTCTGTTTGATTGATAAGGGGAACGAAAATACTTGATTGACGAGGAACACACTAAGAAGTAGTTCCTAAAATCTGATGTAGCATGAGGGACTCAGCAGAGTAAGATTGCTAATGCATGTGATGGCTGTGTGTATGTAAGTTCACTTGTCAAGTTCAGAAATGCTATTTCTTTGGCTCTTTCCTTCCCATGGGACTCCCTGCCTCTGTGACAGGGCTTATTTTACATACTCTTTCTTGCTTTTTCCTTATTGTGGATCCTACATCATATCTGAAATCCTTCCAGTTTAGGGATGCAGTGAAAGAATTCCAACCCCAAAGCAATCTATAATTGGCTAGAAGTATCTCTGTTGAGTGATGTGATCTTTTTTCCTAGTGGGATGCAGGAACAGAAATTAATTAATCCAGGTTCTATCTTAACACTTGAATCCATTCATTTTACGCATCAACTTGCCCTTCTTTAAAATGAAACATATTTCCTAATTCAGCCTATTACTTAATTTCATTTGATAACTTTGTTGCAATCCCTAACGATTGTCACATGCTGACTTGCTCTTTTTTTCTAGTCAAAATATAGATGAATTAAATTATTGTAAATTATAATGAAGTGTCTAGACTTGGCATTTTCAACTACTAAACTTTAGCCTTTAATGTATGTTCTACGAAGGCTACCAAGTGATTATTTATAAAAATAAACTAAAAATTTACCCTTGTTCTCATTTCAGTTTATATTCCCATGTATTTAACTATTAGCAATTGTTTCTCTATTAAAGGCATCTCTGAAAATTAGGAAATATCTAAGCACTAAGCTTAGGCTTATTCTCAAATGTAGGTTTATAACTGCTTTTCTATGGAAATTAATAATGAACAACTAAAATTTCTGTGGTATGTCACCTGTCATATTAGTGTCTATCATAAAAGTTAAACATTTTATTCTTTTAAAAGCAGTGTCTTAACATAGCTAGATTTTTATGTTGAGTGAATTATATGTTGTAATGCAGTGCATAACAAAGAAACAATATAATAGAATAGCATAGTAGTCAAGGGCACTGAATTCTGGAATCAGACCTAATCTTGCATCCAGCTATATACTCTTTGCTGACTATGTGACCTTGGAAAACTCATTTAACATCTATTAACCCATTCATAAAATGAGAATGAGCAATCTGTCTCTAAAAATAGGTCATCACATGTAACCAGAGGTGATTATTATTTTAAAGTTAATGATTTACAAAATACCATTTACTTCTCTTTTTTTCAGCTGTGAACACTTGACTGTACTGGATTGTTTGCTTCGCTTCCCTAACTATTCTCACTATCATCTCACTTGATAAAAAACAGTCTTAGGAAACATTAGTGTTCTAATAAAATGCCTTTTCCTTCTCTAGCTTCTGGAACCTCAGCTATTAACTTAGCTTTTATGTATGTATGCAAATGAAACATTGAAGAACTGTAAATAAAACATTGGTTTACCAATCATCAGATTGTTAGTGTGCTAGAGAAATGTGCCAGACTGCTTTTGACAGAACCAGAATGGAAATCTTTAAACAGCATGCCAAATACTAATTAATTTTCTGAAAGCTTCAAGATTCCTGCTGAGCTTATAGTCCTGAGTCTTTCTGTAGAGAGATTAGGGCCAAAAAGTTGATGGTGTGGTCACAAGTATAAAATTTTAGTTTTATGGCAAGATAGTACACAACTTTAGGATTGATATATAGCATGAGAAACAAGTATCTGAAAAACAAGAGGAGAAAATTGTTGGTTATATTTGCAAAAATGTTCCCCAGTCTCATTACATAAATGCTTTTAGGATGAATGCTGGTAGCAGCATTCTTGTTTCTCATATATAGCCATTGTGAGATTGCTATGGTAATCATTGTGACTGACAGTTCACATCTGGAGACTTGTAAAATCTGCATATTGATAACCCCCATTTGCCTTTGCCTCATCTTCTGTGATAAGAGCTTGCTGCTTGTCTTTTCTCTCCCTCAGGAAGGAAATGCTCTATGTAATGGATAAAAATGGTATTGTCTTATAGTTTTATTTTTTGTTTCTTATATTATTCAATAAACATTTAAAATTATGAATGAGTTCTATTTTAATATAAGCTTAGAGAGGAAGGAAAGAAAGAGGGTATAAGACAAAGGGTTGTAATATGTGTGCAGAAAAAGAAAAAGAATGGAAGAGATAAAGTGGAAAAATGGCAAGATGGAAGAAATGGGCATATGGCATAGGAGAAGATGGGAAGAAAGAACAATTAAAATTGTTTTGATGCTAGTGTCAATGAGAGCTCATATACTCATTTAAAATTTGAGATTTGGATGATCATCTGTTATCTGTTGTCCTTTAAAAATGTTTATCAATTTATTATAATTCATCAGTTCTCACACTTAAGTCACTAGAGGGTTCATTTGAAATGGGGACATTGTAACAGCCCACTAGACAGGAAGTCCTATTAGATTCACCACCAGTGACTACTATGAAATTATATTAAGTTCAAATTTGTCATCTTCATGTAATTAGATGTCTGTATAGTTCTAAAGAAAAGAAAAATATCTTTCATTTTAGAGTTTATTGTGAGAATTTATATGCAGAGCTCTGGAAGTCATTCTAACTGGAATTGTCATCCATGATGCAAACATTATAACATAAGGGTTATTGTGGAGTTAATTACAACCTGATTGTAATTAACACCCTATGCTAAAAGTGATTCTCCTTATTCCATCTACAGTCTGTACTTTTGAGATTGTGATACTAGAGAGCAAATCCAGGGGAGCGCTACCCTTGAGCTATACCCCCTGTCCTATTTTTATTTTCAGACAGATCCTTGCTAACTTTCAGTCCTCCTTCTTAGCCTTCCAAAGTGTTGGGATTACAACTGTGTGCCATCATGCCCACTTATTTCTATATATGTAAAAGAGAGAATTTTATTGGGTTAACCTACTAATCTATGGTGAGTACCAGTTTTGGTTCTACTTGTGTGAAATCATCTCAGGGATGTTTTTGTTCTTTGTGCTTAACAAATATACATTTTTTTTGACTTACGCATTTCAGGTAGTTAGCTCTGGCTTGATTACTTTATTCTTTTAGCACCTATAATGAGAGAGAAGTGTGTCAGATACTGGAAAATCAGAAGTGAGCACTGAAACAGGCAGGTTCCTACTCGAAGTGTATATTTCAGAACTGTAGTGGAGGTGAGACAGAAAAACAAATGAATAAACAAGGTGATTTCAGATATTTTTAAGTTCTGAGAAGAAAGTAAATCAGGATAATATCATACAGAATGACCTTGGGAAGTATGTTTAGACAAGATAGTCAAAAGAGATGTCTCTGAGAAAGTAAGATTTTAAGTAAGGCGTCAGTGATTAAGATAGAGGAAACAGTACTGTAGCAAGTACAAAGTCCCTGAGACCAGATGACTTGGATTTTTAAAAACTGTTTGTTATGGAAAATTTCAAGCATATTATCAACTCATGCCATTCCTTATTTCACTGATGTAACTTTTTACCCCATACGACTTATACATTATTTAAATCTTATTATTTTCCAGTCATAGTATTTTATCTAAAGATATTTGAATGTGTAGTTCTAAAATATATTTTCTTTTAAAAAATATATCCAAATACTATTATCATAACTAAGAAAAATAATAGTGGTTTAATATCAGTTATTAAGTCTATTTTTAAATTTTATTTTTTATCGATATATGTTTATAGTACATAATGATTATATTCCTTGTGGGGAGATGGTACATGTACCTAACACATTTCCATTCTTTTTTCTAATCCTGTTTTCTTTTTTCTCTATCCCCCTAAGTCTATTTCTTGATCTTCTTCCTATGTGCAAGAGATCTGTCTCCCTATTACTTATTAGCAATCTTTTATTTTGTTCTTTATTTATATTTTGAGTTTCTCATATAAGAGAAACTGTATGACAGTAAAGCTTGCATATCTGATTTATTTTACTTGACATTATTAGTTCTAAGTAATCCCTTTTGCAACAAATCCATTTGTGAAAAATGACTCAAACATCCTTCTTTACAGCAGTGTAGTACTTCATTGTATATAAATACCATGTTATTTTTATCACTGTATCTTTGTAATCATGATTGTAATGTATCTTTGAAATCATGATTGTAATGCCTCCTGCTTTGTTCTTGTTGCCCAAGATTGCTTTTGCTATTCTAGACCTCTTCTGGTTCCATATGAGGTTTTTTTGGGGGAGGTTTGGTACCAGGGATTAAACTCATGATCTGGCGCCTGCCAGGCAGGCACTTACGCCGCTGAACTAAATCCCCAGCCTCTGTATGACTTTTAACATGTTTTTTTCTTGGTATGTGAGGAATGCTGTTGGTGTTTTGATTGGGAGTGTATTTGATCTATTTATCAGTTTTAGAAGTGTGGCCATTTTGCCTATATTGGTTCTGCCTATTCCAAGAATAGAAGATATCTTTCCATTTTCTAATGTCCCCTTTGATCTCTTTTTTCACAGTAATGTAGGTCTTTCATTTCTTTGGTTAGGTTAATTCCTAAGTATTTCAGTTTTCTTTGTTCTATTGTGAATGGCATTATTTTCATAATATCTTTCCCAGTGAGTTTATTATTAGTATAGAGGAATGCTATTGATATTTTTGTGTTGATATTTTATCCAGCTGCACTGCTGAATTTGGTTAATTCTAGAAGTCTTTTGGGTCTTTTATGTACAAGATCATGTCATCTCCAGATAATGATAATTGATCTCTTTCTTTCCTATGCATACTCCTTTTATTTCTATTTCTTGCCTGATTGCTCTGGCTAATGTTTTTAGTACTGTATTGAATAGGAGTGGTGATAATGGACATCTTTGTCTTGTTCCCTGATTTTAGAAGGAAAGATTTCAGTTTTCCCACATTTAATATGATGTTAGTGTTAGGTTTGTTATAAATGATTTCTATCAAGTTGAGATGTTTCTCCTGTACCTATTATCTTCAGGATTTTTATCATGAATAGATGTTGGATTTATCAGAGGCTTTTTCTACATCTGTTGAATGATCCTGTGATTTTTGTCCCTGTTTCTATTTATGGGATATGTTGCATTTATTGATTTGCATATGTTGAGCCATTTCTGCATCCCTGGAATGAAGCCTAATTGATCAGATGTACGATCTTTTTGATGATTTGTTGCATTCTGTTTGACCAAATCCAATCTCTTTAATAAACATAGACATAAAAATCCTCAACAAGAGATTGATGTGTAGCTTTTTCTTTGGTTTGCTCCTGGGACACCACAACCAGCTTGTCAAGAGGAACCCAGGAAAATGTCAAGATGAAGGAGCAAAAGGCAATCTCAGACCTCCATTTCACACAAAACAAGTCTGGGAGATATAGACAAGGAATAAAATGGAAGTCACAAACCTGAAATCTCTGAAAAGATAGCAGCTAAAGTAAGGAAAAAACTTCATGAGGCTGTAAAAGTAATCAGATCAGAAATAGTATGTCAGGTAAAAGAACATATCACAAACATAATGAAAGAATTGCTCAGCATATCTAAAGAAGACATAGATACAAAAGAGGAGCATAGGAAAATGATGGAAACTTTGAATGAACATTATAGGAAGGAATTACAATGCATAAAAGATTACATGCATTGGGATTACATGAATTACATGCATGGGGATTCAGAGATATCCCCAAAATTTTAAACTCCATAGAAAGCTGGCAAAACCACTTGAAAGAGACTGAAGATAGACTTTCATATCTTGAAGACACAAGTTTGCAGCTAGTGATTGTGAAAGGAAAGATCTCTTAAAAGTATCAAGGTACCAGGAAATAACAATTCAATGGCTGCAAGATAACAGAAAGAAAAATTTCAAGAGTGACAGGTATCAGCAAAAAAGCAGAGTGTCAACACAAATGAAATAAAAAGGCTGTTTGCAGAAGTAATAGCAAAAACTTCCCAAAGATGGGAAAAGGATATGGGAAACAGATGAACAAGGCATATAGAACTCCAGCTAGCCATAACCAAAATAAATCTATACCCAGATGTATAATAATCAAGATCCCAGAAATTCAGCACATGAATACAACATTAAAAGTTGTTAGAGAAAAGAAACAGAACACCTATTAACAGAACACAATCAGAATCATGGCAGACTTGTCAGCACAATCCGTCAAGTCAAGAAAGAGTTTGGAGTGAAGTGTTTCAAATCCTGAAAGAAAGCAACTTCCAACCCAGATTAATGTACTCTGCAAAACCATCTTTCAAAATTGATGGAAAAATAAGATACTTCCCTGATAAAGAACAACTAAAGGAATTCATGACCACCAAATCAACCCTACAGAGAGTGCTGAAGAATATTCTAGAGAGAGATAAAGATGACCCTTGTGCCAGGAGCAGCAGCAGAGGGGGATTACCAAACAGGACAGGCAATCAAATGGAGGGAAAAGTGGAGAGCCAACAGCAAGAGGATAGCAGGGCAAAGAGGAGCCAATGCATGCTGGTTATAAACATTAATGTATATGGCCTTAGTTCATCAATAAAAAGCAACACAAGAAGAGTGGATCAAGAAACAGGATCAATCTGTTGTATGCAAGAAACACATTTAGCTCAAAAGGAAATTCATAGACCAAATTCAAGGGAAAGAAACAATTGTTCCATGTGACAGGAGATCAGAAAATAGTAGAGATAGCTTTCCCATCAACTGCAGAATGGATAAGAAAGATATGGTATTTTTATACAATGGAAAGCTACTCAGCAATAAGAAGGATAATCTGGAGGCTCTTGTAGGTGCATGGATACAACTGGAGATCATGCTCATGGGTGAAATGGTTCAAACTCATATGAATGAGCATCATATTATCTCCCTAGTTAAAAAAACTAAAGGAGTTAGTGGGGTCCAAAATGTACAATAGATATTGTGAAAGTGTTGGGAGTGGGGAATGTCTAAAAAGGGAATGTGGTAACTATTTTTAATTTCATATTATCTTGTTTTGAATTCCTGTATCATTTTCATTGTTTTGTTAGGCTTGGTTTTATTCTGTCTCTTTTGTTTGATTTTACTATGTCTATTTTGAAGCTAACAGGCTGTATTATGGTAGCCATTGTTGATTTTATACTTTCTGGTTTAAAAGTTCTATAATGCTTTCATTGTTTTGTTTTGATTGGTTTTATTCTGTTCTGTTTTGTTTGATTTTATTATGTGTGATGGTATGGACAGCTGATTTGAAGAAAACAAGAGACATTATGATAGCCATTGTTGAGATTTCCTATTATCTTGCTCTTAAGTCCTGTATTACTTTCATTGTTTTGTTCTGATTGGCTTTATTGTGTTTTATTTTGTTCAGTTTTATTCTCTTTAAAATTAAAAAAAAAAAAAAGGGTAGAGCAGGGACCACGTGGCTTGTGAGTGGCCTGGCGGGATGTGAGCGCCTGCCGGGCGGGAAAGGGCTCGGCGGTTGCCTGGGCATGGCCAGCAGGGCCATGACTGATAAAATTGCTGCTGATTATAATTGCCCTCTATAAATTCTCATCAGCTCCTTGGGACTTGGAAAGAAGATGCATGGTGTCATACCTGGTGAAAGTAATGGGCTTTCAAGAGGTAGTCCATCCAAGCAAAACAGACTTTTCCTTGAAGATTTTTCAAACAAAGGAAACTAAGAGAGCCTTGGATTTTGCAGACTCTCAAGAAAGTGAAGGAAACGCTTTTGAATATAGAGGATCAGAAATTGATCGGGTTGTTTCTGCAGTGCAGTCCTCACTTGTAAACTGCGAGAAGAGAGAAAATTTGCTGCCTTTTTTGGGACTGAATAATCTTGGCAATACTTGTTATCTTAATAGTATACTTCAGGCACTATATTTTTGTCATGGTTTTAAATCTGGAGTGAAGCTCTTATTTAATATTATCTCAAAGAATGAAAGGATGAAAGCTAAAGGATATAGCCACTCAAAAAGACAAGGGAAATTGCAAAGAAGATTCTTCAGCAAGTTATTAACTTATATGCAGCTTACAGTCCTTAATTATTTCAGTGGAACAGCTGCAGGTGCGTTTCCTCTTAAATCCAGAGAAATACACCGATGAGCTTGCCACACAGTCTTGGCGGCTGCTGAACACACTCAAGGAACTCAACCCCATGTATGAAGGCTATCTACAGCATGATGCATAGGAAGTATTGCTGTGTATTTTGGGAAACATTCAGGAAACATGCCAACTCCTAAAAAAAGAAGAAATAAAAAATGTGGCAGAATTACCTACAAAGGTAGGAGAAAAACCCTATCTGAAAGAGGAAGCGAGTGGAATGAACAGCATGGACACAGACAGTGTAAAGAATTCTGAGGACCATAAAGAAAAACCTTCAAAAGGCAATGAAAAAAGAAAAAGTGACACTGAATTTGGTAGCATAAAGAAAAAAGTCAAAGTTGCCAAGGAACACCAGTCACTGGCTGAGAACCAGAGACAGACTAGATCCAAAAGAAAAGCATCTGGGGATGCGCTGGAGAGCCCCGCCCACCAAGTGACCCACAAGTGTGCTTCTGAGTGCCAGAGTGCACAAGCTTACAGAAGAAATCGAGAGTAAAAATAAACTGGTTAAAGTCTGCGACGAGGCAGCCCAGCATCTTCTCTAAGTTCTGTAGTCCAGGAAAATTAACTGCAAACCAAGACCCCAGAGGACAATGTAAAGAGAAGGAGTATGATCTAGATGGAAGCAGCAGGATGGCTGATGGCTGTGCACTTGAGTCTCCAGAATGTAGCGCACCTGCAGATGTTAATGAAGTTAAGTCCCTAAAAGCAAAGATGCTGAGCAAATTGGTTTTGAAATAGTGGAAAAGTTATTTCAGGGTCAGCTGGTATTAAGGATTTGTTGATTGAAATGTGAAAGTTTAACAGGAAGAAGAGAAGATTTTCAGGACATCAGTGTGCCTATACAAGAAGATGAACTTTCCAAAGTAGAGAAGAGTTCTCAAAGTGTGACTATTATGGGGGCGAACTTTTCAAGATCAACACTCCCTTGCTGATGCCCCTCAAGCTGTCACTGGAAGAGTGAAGCATATGGCCAACTAACAACAGCTACGGTTATTTGCAGTGGTGATGCACAGTGGCATTACAATGACCAGTGGACATTATACGGCTTCTGTTAAAGTCACCAACCTCAGCTGCTTAGAACTAGACAAGGAGAACTTGGTGGTTGACCAGATGTGTGAAGTAGGGAAGCCAGAGCCACTGAATGAGGAGAAAGCAAGGGGGGTGATTGAAAATTATGATGATGAAGTGGCAGTGACAGTTGGTGGAAATAGACAGCCAAATAAAGTTTTGAACAAAAAAATGTAGAAACTGTCGGACTTCTTGGAGGATAAAAGAGCAAAGCAGATTATGAGCTCTACAACAAAGCGTCTAATACCGATAAGCCTGCCAGTGCAGCATTTGCTGAAAGCAGTTCTGAGATTAACAGTACTAACGGCACCGACGAAGTGGATAGGAACAAGTATTTCAATGACTAAACTCATGTAAACGTCTGTTTACATGAGTGGATTTGAGAACAAGATTTCCTGTGTAGTGCAAAGTTTAAAAGAGTACCAGGGGAAGTGGTTACTTTTTGATGATTCTGAAGTGAAAGTTACCAAAGAGAATTCTCTTTCCCCTTCTACTTCTCCCACATCTACTCTTTACCTGTTATTTTATAAGAAATTATAGAGTGAACGTATTTTCCCTATGTATATATTAAAGTGGCCTGGCCAACATTGGTAAAGTTGATTACAGCAAATCTTTTAGCTTATCTTTTAAAGTTACTGGATATTATGGGTCTCTCTAGGTTTTTATATAATAGTGAGATTTGAAATACTGAAAACCATTTTAGTTTTTACAATTCATTTTCCTTCATAGAGACAAGTGAAGTGTTAGCTACTGGGAACAAACTTGTATAGGTTCTTAATTGACTTATCCAAAACAGAAGCATTTCAACCTTTGGATTTACACCAATCTTTTTTGTTTGCTTTTTAGAATAAAATGCTTGTATTTGTATTCTCCATATTTTGGAGAAATTATCTACGTGATATTTATAGGTCTGTACTTTTTCACCTAAGGAACAGAATCACATTCAATAGATTTAGCTTCATCACAGCCATGAAGCCGGATTTCCAGTGGGCTGTGTCAGAGGCACAAAACCTAGACGGTGGATGTTTATGCAGAAGTGTGTGATTCATGCCTTGAATCCTTTGGAAGGTGTCCCAGAAAAACCACATGGTCCCTTTTATCTTCACAGGATTTTATATATATTTATGAAGATGATTCTGTATTCTAGTACATCTTTTTGGGCATGGACTAATTTGTATCTCTTTGTACTCATTCTGCATGATATGTATAGAATACATCAAATTTGAGGGATATGACCTTAAATTTAACTTGTTTAAAAACTGGGAGGTCAAAAAAATTACTTACCTATATAAAAAAATTTAAATTTAAAAAAAGGAAAAAAAATTCCCCCATGCCTCCCATGAGCCAGAGGCAGTCACGTGCTAGGAGGAAAACCAAGAAGCCAGCCAATATCCTCCTGTGAGCCAGTGGCAGTTGTGGCCCAAAAGGAAAACCAAGAAGCCAACCTGCACCTTCTATGAGCTGGGAGACAAGAGTGATGCCACCCTTCCCCTGAGCCCCCATAAGCAACTGGCTGATTCAGAGGAATACAGGCTGAGATGATAGCAACTGAAGTAAAAACAAACAAACAAACAAACAAACATTTAATGCTTGCATTGTTTGCTTGACTTTGCAGGCCTAAAGCCAGTAGTCTGTGCTTGTACTTAGAGGATAACAATATGCAATATAGCAACTATGGAGAATTTGCTTCTGTCTTATTTTTGATATCCAGTTTTGTTTGCCTTGTGCCATTTTATTATTTCTGATCTCACTTTTGCTGGCTTCCTGTTGGTTGAGGTAAGTCAGAGTGTGAGGGGAGTTATATTAGCTTTCTGTTACTATAAGAAATGTCGGAGATTATTAACTTACAAAGAAAAGATGTTTATTTTGGCTCTCTGTTTTAAGAGGTTTCAGCCAATGATTTGTTGGACCTGTTGCTTGGGCTCCTGCTGGTGTATCATAGCAGCAGCATATGGTTAAACAAAACTGCCCACCTCATGGTTAAAGAGCAAGAGATCAAGTAGTGTGGGCCAGAGTCCCATTATCCACTTCAAAGACACATCCACAGTGACCTCAAAACCCTCCATTAGGCTCTAACTCTTAAAGATTCAACCACCTGTGAAAAACTGCGAGGGATCAAGCTTTTCCCACACAGATCTTGGGGGGACTCTTAAGATCAAATCGTAGCTGATGGTAGACATATGAGGAAAGCTGTTCTTTATGCAATTAATTTACCACAAGTGATGTAAATAACATGCTTTTGCATTTTTTTGAATGAGAATCCATGTAAAAAGAGTTTAGAATTTCTAATAAACATCGAAAAGGTTAATGTGGCTGGAATGTGCTAAGAAGTGACAGTGTATTAGAGGAGGACATAGACTAATTCACGTAATGTCTTTTTTTTTTTTTAAAGATTTTATTTAAAGAGAAACAAAAGCATGTAAAAGGTAGAGATAATACAGAATTCCAAAAAAAGATAAACAATAAGAAATCACTAATTAATACATTACATATTGTCCTCTTAGAAATAGTTGTTCAAGTTACAAAATTAAAGCATACAAAGTAGATAGTCAAACAGTGAGAGTGTGAGCAGCTACACATGCATGAATCTCTACATGTATTTCTATCCTTTCTGTACTAGAGGGAAAAACAAAATTTAGCAAGACAAAACAAAAAAAATTCCTATAAAAACATGAAACCAAAAAGTCGTATAAAACCACAGTGCAAGGTGATCTACAGTGATCACTGTGCTGTCCCTTACCATCTTCAATAGAATGTCTATATCATCAGGCATAACCAAATATAACAGTATTATCAAGCATAGCAGTAAACAACAATATTAGTAAAATAAAACATTGTAGACAGTATAAAATTTCAAAGGCAGGTTATAATCAAACCAGAGTGGATATTCTAGTGGATCTTGTCATCTTAAGTGCAGTTGCCTATACTCTCAGATTTGATACTATCAATCACAACAGCTTTGAATAAAATCTATCAATACAAAACAGTGATCCAACAAACCAGATTTGATTACAATCAGTCATGGTAAAACAGTGTAGGTTTTACAGAGCTTTAGATTAAGTTAATAGGAAATTAAGGATGATTACTGCACTATATCCTGTTATTTTCGGGATTACTGTCTGTGCCCTCAAATCTAGTACAGGTAGAATGACTGGAACAGAATGTAATACATCTAAGCAGAGTAGTGTGAGTAATGTGTGTTTTAAATCCTGGTGCACTACTAATAATATAGCGTATCAAGGCCATCTATGTTAGAGTTTCTAGTTATCCTTCTCTGCCTCATTTCTGCTATGCAACTTTTCTGCCCTTGTTTAGTTTTCTCTTTCATTCTACTGCCTGTCCCACTCATTGAGGCCTTTCTGCCACTGTTGCTAAAATCCTGGTATTGTTTTTCTCTCTCTAGAATGTCCTTCAGTATTCTCTGTAGGGTTGGATTGGTGGTCACAAACTCGCCCAGTTCCTCTTTGTCATGGAAGCATCTTGTTTCTCCATTAATTTCTAGTGATAGTTTTGCAGGGTACATCAATCTGGGCTGGAGGTTATCTTCTTTCAGGGCTTGGAAGACTGCGCTCCAAGCTCTTCTTGATCTGATGTTCTGTGTCGAGAAGTCAGCTGTGATTCTGATGGGCTTACCTTTATAGGTAATCAGTTTCTTTTCTCTGATGGCTTTTAATATTCTGTTTTTATATTGAATTTCTAGTATGTTGATTATTATATGTCTGGGTGTAGCTTTGTTTTGGTTGTAGGTGGCTGGAGTTCTGTATGCCTCACACAACCGAATGTCATTTTCTTTTCCCATGCTTGGGAAGTTTTCCTTAATTATTTCTGTGAATAGCCTTTGTAATTAGCCTGTATGTATTCCTGCTTCTTTGTTCATGTTTCTTATTCTTAAACTGTAGATTCTCTTGTAACCTTCTAGCCTTTGTATTGTTACTGCCTGTTTCCTTGTGATTTTTAAGAGATCTTTCCTTTCAAGATCACACATTGCAAACTTGTCTTCAAGTTTTGATAGTCTATCCTTAGTTTCTTTTAAGGCATTTTGCCAGCTTTTAATGGAGTTTTTAATTTCCTGGTAGTCTCTTTGAATCTGCTTCATGTATTCTATATTTTCTTTATATTCTTTTTTTCTAAATTTTATTTAAAGAGGAAAAAAAAAGCAAAATAGAAAAAGGGGTAGAAACAATACAGAATCAAAAAAAAAACCAGTAAGAAGTCACTAGTTGATAAATTACATACTGTCTTCTTAGACCTACTTGTTAAAGTTACAAAATTAAAGCATACAAAGTGTACATTAAAACAGTGAGACTGCAAAGAAGTTCAATGATCCAGTAACAACTTAGCAACATGGTTTTCAATCCTACACACTTAAACATACCTGCAGCCATATCCTCTAGAGCACTTTCTTCTTTTTACCTTTTAAGTCCATAATTTGCTTAGTTATATCCTGTTTCAGGTTGCTCAGTACCTTACTGACTTGTTTTGTTGTTGTTATATACTTTTAATCACCTTATATAATTCTGTTACTTTGTTTTTGAGTTTCTCCTCATCCATGATCCATGGATCAGCTTTGGTGGAGTTGGGAGATTTTTGGAGGTATTTTGTTACTTTCTTATGTATTTTTTTTTTTTTGAACTTAGCAAAATACAACAGAACAAGACAGGACAAACCCATGTGACCACACTGCAATGAAATTACCACAGAACCTCAGAGCAGGTCACTAGGACACAAGCAATGGGCTCAATAGTACAGCCCATTTTGTTCACATTAGCTGTACTTTCAATCAAATAGAGGAAAATGGAAGGAAATATCGAACTTTTAAAAATAGAATATTGAATAAAGCAGTGCCATTAATTAAAACTGAGCAAAACAGTGATAAAAATATTTGCCTTCAAAGAGATGGTAGAAGGAAATAAATCCCCCTTACTTGCCATGCTATATACATTCATCCTCCAAAAAGATACTCAGATTGCCGGTGCCTACTTGCTAACGGGGGGGGGGGAATCAATGTCTGATTCTTAGCCCACAGGACCCTAGCTGCTTACAGGCCGACCAGCAGGCCATCTTATTTCCTAGTGCCCAAAGTCCAACATGATTCACAGCTTAGGAGTCACTGATAGTTCTCGCCCTGATGTGCCAGTGGTTTGCCAGGCCACCAGCTGCTCACCAGGGCAGCAAGTAGGCCGCCTGTTCTCCAACGCCCAAAGTTCCAACATGATGCAGAGTTCAGGTATCGCTGATAGTTCCCGCCCCAGTGCACCGACAACTTGCTAGGCCCCCAGCTGCTTACCAGGCTGGCCAGCAGGCCATCTTAATTCCCAGCACCCAAAGTTCCAACATGATGCAGAGCTTAGGAGTTGCTGGTAGTTCTCGCCCTGCCAGGCCACCAGCTGCTCACCAGGGCGGTGAGTAGGCCACCTGTTCTCCAGCGCCCAAAGTTCCAACATCTTCTTTGTATTCTTTATTGAATGTTTCTCTCCTTTTTTTGTGTTCCTCCCTTCTTTCGTCTGTATCATCCTGAGAGATGCTTCCTGAGAGCATTTCTTTTATTACTCTACTCATATCCTGCTTTACCTGATTTAATATTTCAGTTTTGAGCTTGTCTACAAGGTCCTGAAGATATCTCTTAATGTCCATTGAAGCCATGTCTGATGTTGTCTGATGTTGTGTGTTTTTGGCCCTCAGTTTCCCTTGTTTTTCCTTGTCCTGGATCAGGGCTATCAGGGTTCTGGGCTGGGGCCCTCCTCTTGCCTCTCTCTCCTGTCATGGTCCTGGCTTCCTCCACACAGGTTACAGTGCAGGTCCCAGCCCCTTTCCCTGTTGGCCACGTTTCCTCTGAAGCATGCTGGCAAGGGAACTCCACCCTTTCCTGCCTGCTCTTGTCACTGAGGTGTAAGCAGGCTGCCTATGCCTGCCCCTCCCCACCAGGCCAGCCAGACTTCAGGGGCGATCCCCTGGTCAGTGCGTGCTATGCACAGGGAATCAATTTGGGATGTCTCATTGGGTCCCAGCCAGGGGTGTGGCCCAGTTCAAGCAAATCCCACGAATCTGCTCTGGGGAGGGAACAACCAACCGAAGTCACTGTCACTCCCAGTTCAGGCTCCTCCTGCCCGATTCCAACATGTCGCCCACCTGGTTGCACCTTTCCTGTGGGCAGGGGGGTCTCACTCCCAGCACTGACCATGGGTCAATGAAGGTTCCTGCACTGGCTCCACTCTCCACTGGGGTCACCAACCCCCGACTTCAGCGCTGCCGTTCTTCCTGTGAGTGGTGGTGGGAACGAGTTTGGGCAGCTCTGCCTGCCGACACAGACTCAAGTTGGTGCAAACTTGGCGGGTCATTGCAAAACGCTGTGTCCCTTTAGTTTTTAACTGTTTCAATTGTAGTCCAGAAGTATATGATGAGCTTTTTTAAGTTTTAATTTCTTCCTGTGTCAAGAGGATCCATCTCCCTCTGTCTGGGTCTCTCCAGCGTGTTTTATTCTGGCATATGAATTGTTTCTCCCAGGAGGCTTTGTATTCTGTTGCTCACTGATTGGCCATCTTATCTTCTCTCTCTTAATGTCTTGTGGATCATGGGAAGTTTAGGTATTATTTAAGAGCAGCTGGCAAGACATACTAGGTTAGGGAACTGGGGAATGACATGATCATATTTACATTTTACTTTGTTTTTGATAAATCTGAGTGTGTTTGCATACAGTAAAATACACAGATGAAACCACCACCCTAGACAAGATTTTGAATGTTTCAGTACTTCCAAAAATGCCATGAGGGTCCTTTACAGTCAATTTCTCCTCCTCCACCAATCTGATTCTTTTTCTTTCCCTCGTTCCCTTCTTTCCTTTCCTCTTTTCCTTCCTTCCTCTTCTATTTCTTTCCATCCTTTTCTTCTTTCTTTGTGGTACTTAATATTCAGTACCACTTTGCTCTAAACTACTTCCTCAGACATTTTTAAATTTTTTATTTTGAGATAGAGTCTTGCAGTGTCACAGAATTGCTCAGGCTAGGCTCAAATTTGCCACCCTCCTGCATCAGTCTCCCATAGTGCTGGGATTATAGACATGTGCCACAACTAGTTCACTGATCTGATTTCTATGGGAGTAGTTTTATAACTACAACTATAAATTAGTTATACCTGTTCTAGAACTTCAGGTCAGTAGAATAAGACTAATGTTATTATTTTGTATCTGACTTGTTTGATTCAACATAATGTTTATAAAATATAGCTGTGTTATTTCAGGCACTAGCAATACATTTGTTTTTATTGTTATGCACTGTTCAATTATCTTACTATACTATACTTATTTACCTATCAATGGACATTTGGTTTAGTTCCAATTTTTTTTTATTATTATGAACATTCTTTTTTGCAAGCATATTTTCATTTTTCTTGAACAAATACATAAGAGAGTGTCTTAGTTACTTTTCTTTCATTGTTTGGACAAAATATCCAACACCCAAAATGAAGGAAGGAAAGGTTTATTTAGCTCACTGTTGGTGGAGGTTTCAGTCCATAGTCGGTTGGCTCTAAGGCAGGGTGGCATGACACCAGGGCAACACTTCAAGGCAGCAGCCAGACCAAAACAGAACAAGCCTCTTCTCCTCCCTTATATTGTAAGCAGGCTACCTCTTACCCTACCCAAAACAGACGTAGCACTCAGAACCTTGCTGACCTCTTCTTGTATGGGCTGAGGATATATACAAAGTAAGGATCCTGGCTCCCTGCCCAGTCTCTTAGTTAAATTCCTAAACTTCTCAAGTTGACATAATGTATCAACCATAACAGAGAGTAATAGCTTGGTTAGATAGTGTGATGTATTTCAGTTTTTATAAGAAACTGTCAGGGATGGGCATGGTGGTGCAAGTCTGTAATTTTAGGTACTGGGATGCTAATGCAGAACGGTTATAATTGAGCCCAGGTTGGAGGCTAATGCAGAAAGATTGCAAGTTTGAAGTCTGGTGAGCATTTTAGTGAGATACTGTCTCAAAATAAAAATTTTCAGAAAGGGTTGGGGGTATATCTCATTGGTAACTCTTTTCTAGCTCGTACAGGGCCCTAGTTTTGCTTTCTAGTCTAGACACCCACACACACACACACACACACACACACACACGCACGAAATGGTCAACTATATTTTAAAATTGTTTTTACCACTTCATTGATCAAGCAAATGTAAATTTTAAGAACATAATCAGGCATAATGTCCACAAAGTATATTTACATAAATGACATTTAACTCAGTTTTATGGGGGATAGTATCACTAAGGACTTTTACATCTTGTTAATGGGAATGTCAATCTGTATAATTGATTTTTTTTAAAAAATTTTTTATTTAAAGAGAAAAAAACAGAAAAAAGGTAGAAATATTACAGAATTTGAAAAAAAGGATAAACAGTAAGAGATCACTGGTTGATAAGTTACATATTGTCCTTTTAGAAATAGTTGTTCAAGTTAAAAAATTAGAGCATACAAAGTAGACATTCAAGCAGTGAGACTGAAAACAGACCTGTTCAAAAATCCAACAAGAACTTAGAAGTATGGTTATCAATCCTATACACTTAAATATTCATGCAGTTATATCTTTTATAGCACCTCCTATTTCCTCTCTTTTTTACAATAGCAATTATGCATTTTTAAAAATCTTATTTAAAGAGAAAATCAAAAGAAAAAAGGGTAGCAACAATACAGAATTCTAAAAGAAAAAAGAAAAAAAGAGGAAAAAGCATTAAGAAATCACTAGTTGATAAATTACATATTGTCATCTTGGTTGTAATTGTTCAAGTTACAAAATTAATGTGTGCATAGTAGACATTCAAACAGTGAGACTGCAAACAGTTCTGCTCAAAGATTCAACAAAGATTCAGCAATATGGTCATCTATTTTACACACTCAAGCATACATGCAGTTATATCCCTTAAAGCCCTTCCCTTTCCTTTCTTTTTTACAATAGCAATTACACATTTTTGGTTTTATTACTTTTGGTTCTTAGCACTTTTTACACTAGAGACACAATGTGATATTTATAAATATGATTCTTATTTATTTCACTAATGAGGATAGTCTCAAGTTGTTGCCATTTGCCTATGAAGGCCTCAAGATCAACCTTTTTATAGCTGAGTAATATTCCATTGTATAAAAATGCCACATCTTTTTCATCCACTCTTCAGTTGATGGGCATCTTGGTTGTTTCCAGGATTTAGCTATCACAAATTGTGCAGCTATGAACATGGGTGCACATATATCACTGTGATATGAACTTTCCACTTCTTTGGGGAAAATACCCAGGAGGGG
>PVLA01011674.1:0-50994 GCA_004027455.1 Hydrochoerus hydrochaeris
GCAAACACACTCATTGATCATTCTCTACCATATTGCCATCCACTGCTTTCATGACTGTGTCTCAGTGTCCCCCCAAAGCCTAATGTGGTCATGGGTGAGGCTTCCAGAGGTGGCCGACTCTAGAGGGTGTGATGCTAGGATCAAGGGTGGGTGATTACTGAATCAGTCTGCTGATTGATGTGGCATAGTTCTGTATGTGGATAATGGGAAGCTCACCCCGGAAGTGGGTGCTACCCACCATAAGGGCACGGGGCTTGGGTAGAAGGGGCAGAAAGAGGGCTGCTGCTATCACTTGCTGTTTCTTCTCTACTTTACTACTTTGCTGCTTTCTGCCCACCATGAACTGTTTCTCCTCTGTGATGAGTTTCTGCCATGTCCCCCTACCTTGGAGCCAACTGATTATGGACTGAAACCTCCTCAAACTGTGAGCTGAAATAAACCTTCCTTTAATTTTGGGTGTTGGGTATTTTGACTCAGCAATGAGAAAGTAACGATGACAACCATGCTCATTAGAGCTCAAACCAAGAAGGTCACATGATCTTGAATTTGAACTCACAGACCTGTGATCCAAAGTCAACCTCTCCTTCCTCAATGGTGACCACTATGAAGCAGCTCTGAGCAGGATTTAAAATTAACTAACTGGCTTTCTATGTGTATGTGTGAGTCTGTCCTAGACTTAGGCCCCTTGTCTGGAGATGGGCTACAGATTCACAGTAAGTGAACCTTTGCGTATCACTGGTCCTGGTGGAGACCTGTAGTCACCAGTGATGCTAGAGATGCCTCAAAGGGCAGGGTAAGGCCACAGCTGAGGACACCTGGCTCCAACCCCAGTTAAGTAGATAGAGACTGCAGCTGCAGGTATCTTCCTCTGCTGTCTCATCCCCACCATAAAAGTCATCATGGAGATAAGACAGTTCTCCTAAATTGGCATGGTACTACTTGAGGAAGTCTTTGAAGTGACTCTCAAGGTCCTGCACAGTTCCAGCACTTTCTTCAGTATCCTCTTTGTTTGAAAATCTAATAAACACGGGCCGCCCAGGGAAGCTCTTTGTCTCAGCCCCCAGAGTCTTGAACTCTGCTAGAGGGTTTTGACCTCCTGGAGCCCTAACATCATACCACTTGTCTCATTTATTTAAGCCCTTGCCGTCCACTCGTTTGGGAGACTGAGGGTCTTGGCCAGGTCCCCAATACTTCCTTCCTAAGTAGCCTGCATGGGCATCTCATTATAATGATGTAAAGCTGATGAACACAATAATAGCAGGAGACGTGTGCAGCCTGTTGTAAAAGCTTGGTGCTTCTATGGATTCTTACAATCCCAAAGTACCCGTACCACCACCACCACAAGGAACTGGGAGCCACAGTTCCATCCTGGAAAGGGGAAGCAGTTAGCTGCCTTTGCTCCACATGCCAGCAGAGAAGCTGGGGCCGTGGTATCCAGTGAGGAAGTTCTGTTCTTCCAGGACATTGAGCAGTTCACACATGATCTCACACTGGCTTGTGAAGAGAGTGAGCTTCTGAACCTACAGCAGGGCAGGCACGGGGTGGTGTAGTGTCCTATGTGGGGTCCCCTTTGCTGCTCTAGTTCCTCATTCTCCCTCTCACTCCACCTTCCTCCATGGGTAAGAGCATACTGTGCTTCCCATCTGCACCTAACTCTGTCGTCATTATCTTCTGTCTTGGCCAGCAGCGGCATGTGATCTGGGCAGTGGCCCTACATGGTTTACACTCTGGTTTCCATGCAGGCACAGAATACAGGACGAAGTGATTCCTGGGGAAAAGCTGGCAATCTGAGACAGAAGAGACCGCCAGGGCATGGGTGGCATAGAGAGGTCAAGTGCCAGGGGCCAGGACTCCACGCACTCTCCCTATAGAGGAAGGGGAGGGATTGCAGGGAAGAAGGAGAAGCCACCAGAAAAGGAAGGCCCAGGAAGAGAAATTACAGCTATTTTATTTTTATTTTCCTTTATTTCCCCTTTGGTCTTTTAGGAGGCCAGAGTATGGTTTCTGTGCTCAGTTACAATACCCACACTGATTACAGTGATGGGCCTTTTGGCTTTTTTCCTCATAGCTCTTGTGAATTACTTTGAATGATGTTGTTTCATTAGTCATTTTAAGAAACAAATGCACAGAGATGCTTGCTGTTCTTCCTGAGGTGAAATAAACCCAGTTTTCTCAGTGAAAAGAACACAGGTTTCAGACCTTGAACCTAGACTCTGCCACCAGCTGTGCAGCACTGGATAAACGTCTCGATGTCCCTGCGCTTCTGCCCAGTCCTCGGTGAGA
This sequence comes from Hydrochoerus hydrochaeris, assembly GCA_004027455.1. NCBI lineage: Eukaryota > Metazoa > Chordata > Mammalia > Rodentia > Hydrochaeridae > Hydrochoerus > Hydrochoerus hydrochaeris. The sequence goes on from PVLA01011674.1 coordinate 2,284, forward strand.
GAACCATGCAGGACTAACACAGCCTCCCTGGCCACCCTTCCTTGCTCTTCCCCCAGAGCTGTCAGAGGTCTTTCTAAGACAACGCCTAGACTGGAGAGGGGACAGAAGGGCATCCTTGCAGCTCTGAGGGACCTCATGAGCCATCTTCAGCCTTACGTAGGGTCCACCGGGTCAGCTCCTGGGGCCCAGGTGGGATGAGGCCGAGCAGGAGGGGCTGAGTGACATGGACACAGCTGGGCCTGTGCATGGCCGCTTCTCAGAGCCCTGAGCTGGATGAGGCGAGCGTGAGTGGGGGCCCATGCTGTCCCGGGAGTGCAGCAGGCCCTGCCAGTACCTGTCTGCCTGCATGCGGAGCAGCTTCTGCTGTCCTGAGGTTCTGGAGGACGGTAAGGACAAGCAGTGAGGCCCCAGACAGCCCCAAAAGGCCCAGATCCAGCTTGCGTGGAGTTATCTGGGAAGGATCCAGGGCACTAGGAGGGCCCACTGCCCTGGAGTGTGAACCAGATGAGGTGAAGCCTCATCAGTGACCACTGAGAAATGCGCGAGTCGTCAGTGTGAGGACTAAACTGGATTTTGGTTTTACGCAGTGGGAAACTGAGGCTCTGTTTTAGGGAAGTGAATCACCCAAGGACGTTCAGATGGGATGGGTGAGACGATGGCACTATTTCCCACCCTGGGCCCGTTTTTCTGGGGGCCGAACCCCGATGAAGATGAAAAGATACTGCATGCACAGAGGGAGAGGGGCGGCAGTCCAGGTTGGCAGCCTGGGTCCCTCAGTGGAATGCTCCCATTCAAGGTGACATCAGAACACCAGGGCTAAGCGTACTGCCCCTGTGAGGCTCTGCCAGGCCAGGCTCAGTGCCGGGACTGCCGAAAGGGTGCTGGACAGTGCCTCCCTGTAACACTCACTTCTGCATTCTTCTTCCGGGTCACCAACGCTTACCCAATCAGCTGTCAAAACGTCACTCTGCCCACCCCTTTGAACTCCACCCCTGTCAAACTGAATAACTGCTCGCAGCTTGTCTGCCCCTAGGGGATCTTGCACTCTACTGCAGCCTTCCTGTGCCCTCAATAAAGGTCTTTTTCTTTTTTTCCCTTCTTTGCTCTTGCTTTTCTACCATGCCAAGGAAAAAACTATCACAGGGAGCCTTGGAAAAAATAGAAGTACGTGGCTCTGCTCCTTAAAAGAGTCTAGGTATAGAGTTCTAGTACACTGTCTGGATGCTACTGACAGGCTGCTCAGGTTAAGCACCTTGAAGCTTTAGGAATAATTTTCCTGAACAATCCAGCATGGGCCATAGTTATTAGGCAGCTATATTTTCATAGGTTTTGTTTTTCTTCTAGCTGTGATAGCAGAACAATAAGGATAGTAGTATGCACTCCTGTTTCTTTCATGTTCTTCCAGTAAAATCACTTAACCATTTTTGTGCTTCAGTTTCCTCATCTGTAAAATGGAGCTAGTAATAATGCCTCCCCCAGAGTGCTGTGAAAATTGAAATGATGCAGATAATACACTTACTGTTTGGTATATGATAATAGCCCTTACCCTGATGAGCATTAGCTGTTATTATTTGTGCATTTGATGTGATGGTTTTAAAGTAGGTTCCCGTCTTCACTCTGGGAGCTCCCAGGATAGGCCTGCTAGTTGCTTTGCTCTATCAGAGACCTATTGGCTCTCCCCCTCTTTGGAAATGCTTTTCAGCTAGAGAAGGAAGGCACTCCCTTTGTGCAAATTGGTTCAGGTTCACAGGTGCAGAGCGATCAGCAAATTACCTTCGGCTAAAAGTAAATCAGCTTGATCATTTCTGTTTCCAGCAATACAGTGAATTAGATAGCCAGAAAGTGTTCCCTTCCAACCCAAATGCTGGCTAAAGTGTATTTTTAAAGTGCATCTGTGAGCTGATGTGGAAGTGAGATGCTCTTGAGTTCCAAGCAAGCTGAGACTAAGAACTCCAGGAGGGAGATGAATACCCAAACTTGTGTGCACCCCAGAAGTCTCTGCCAAATGCCAGTGCCTAGGCTGCTTCTCAGGAGGGTATGTGGGACCAGAGACAGGAGAGTAGATCCAGGGTACAACCAAGGAGGAGCGTCCCATAGGAGATTCTGAAATACAGCTGAGGTCCTGAGGGATGTTTCTGGTGACTAAAAAAGATAAGAAAAGCTTGTCTCTGTGCAACTTCATTGTCCTGAAACAGACTCTCACGTGCCTTTGCCATTCCAGTTTGCATCACAGGTGTGGTTCTGTCTCAGCCACTCTTTCATTGCTGGGGCAAAATACTCAACATCTGTACTTTAATGGAGGAGAGGTTTATTTTGGCTCATGGTTCAGAAGTTTCAGTCTATGTTTGTCAGGTTTACCTGGAGAAGCAGGATGGGAGAAGAACCTGGGTGGAGGACAGCTGCTCATCTCGAGGTGGACTGGAAGCAGAGACCAGGAGGAGGAGCCAGGAGGGAAATGCACATTTCCAGCCCCTCAGTGACCAGACCCTGACTCCAAACAGCAAGGAAGCCAGAAAGCCTGAAATTCAACCACCTTCTGGAAGCCCTGCCTATGAGTGCAGGGAGGCTGTGGCAGGATATAAGTCATAAGGAGTCCTAAATATCTAACTGAAGATGTAATGTTCTCTGGTACTAATTCACATGATTATCTGAATACACATAAAAGCACTCTTGCAGAATTCCACTGTGACCTGGGCCTTTCAAAATTTCCATAGATACATGTTTAAGGGGAATGCACAGCTTACAGTAAGAAATCACAACAGCACATACAAAGAAACAAAGGATCAGCATTGAAAGAACCTGCAAGAGGGGAAAAAAATCCAAGCATAGAAATAAATCTGTAAGAGCATCAGACACTGGATTTATTGAACACCTCAAGTAAAATATGTGAGTAGAAGCATTAAGACTTGATCCAGGAGCAAGTCAGACTTGAAAAAAACCAATCAGGCCTAACTTCTAAAAATGAACAATATAATGATTAAAATTAAAATCTCAATGAATGGAGTAAGCTTGGAACTTAAATACAGTTAGATAATAAATATAGATATAATGGAATTATCATGTTTATCAGGCAAGAGATTAGGGCATGGGAAAGCTAGTTGGAGAACTAGGGTGTCCTGTTAATTTAAAAATCCCAGGGCTGGGATTTTATCTTAGCAACACAAGTACCTGCCTGGCAAACACAAGGTCATGAGTTTGATCCCTGGTACCAGAAAAAAGAAAAAAAATCCCAGGACACATGCACAGAACAGTTCCCAAACACTTTCACATGTGGACTTCTCAGGAGAATTTGAGCGAGTTTTTAACAGGGTGGCCTGGACCTGATGCCAGCCTGAAGAGTGGAAAATACAAACATCTCCATTAATATTAGAAAAAAAAGCAAACACAAGACTTTAAGGGGAATTCACTTTACAAATGACAGAACTCATAATATAATGCTAAAATACTTAATTTCCCCAGTTATATAACAATTGTAAATTTTATAAGACACACACATTTTGAAGATAAGCACACACACACACACACACACACACACACACACACACACTATCTCCTCCAAGTATAATAAAGCAACCAATGATAGCCTACTATCTAGGGAAAATTGATAAATCCATTGTGCTAGTGGGGAATTTTAACGTTTCAAATTCATGCATTCAGTAGGTAATAATCAGTGAAGATACAGAAGATTTAAAGAACACATTAATGAGTTTTGTTCAAATGGGCATACAGAGAACATTGCACCCAATGCTTAGAGATTATAGCTTCTTTTGAAGCATTTATGGAACTTACTGTGAATAAATTTTGGATGTAATTAAGTTAGAAATCAATTACAAGAATATAATTAGAAAAAATTGTACATTTGGAAATGAAAAATACACTTCTAATCAACTCATAGACCAAAGAAAAATATCATATGGCAGTTTAAAAATACATGGAACTGAATGTAATAAAAATATTATTTTGGAATGTTTTATATATGCAATGAAGCTAAAGCAAACCAGGGATGGGAGATGCGTGTTAATTGGAAAGAGGATTTCTTATAAACCCACAGTGAACATCGTAATTAATGGACAGTAGTTTCAATTCCAAGCATAAGATAGCCATGCTGTGCTAGCTAGTCAGGGCTCTCTAGAGACACAGAACCAATCAGGGAGAAGGATGATTTATGAGTTAGATAGATCAGAGGGCCATGGGTCAAGTCCCACAGCGCAAAGGTCAGAAAACCTGGAGATCTGTGAGACACGTGAGACAGAGAGAGAGAGAGAGACAGAGACAGAGCGACAGAGACTCCTCCTCCTCTCTCTGGCTTTTGGTTGGTCTGTGCTCTGAGCTGATTGGGTGGCCCCTGCTGTCCGTCACTGGATGAGGGTAGGTCTTCCCACTCATCCTGATGTAAATGTCAGAAACACCTCAGCAACATCTGGTAACCCTGATCCAGTAGAAGCCTGGAGTTAACTGTTGCAGGTGCTGCTACCAACATTCCTACGTAAGATGGCATTGGCAGTCACGGTGGGTAGAAAAACAGGAAGATGAAGCAAAAGCATTAACATTGAAAAAGAAGAAACTAAGCAGGTGTAGAAAACCAAAATAATCTACATAGGAGTGATTAGGGTTAATAGTTTAGGTGCCTCGCCATAAAATTAATATAAAAGTAATTATATTTCTTTATAAAAAGATGATTAATTAGAAAAATGTAATTTTAGAAGATATTAATCATATTTGCAATAAAAATATGAAGTAGTAATAAATTAACAAAAGATACAAATCCTTAGAGATAAAGCTCTAAAATTTTACTGAAAGAATTTATATCAGTCTTGCCAAGTGTGGTGGTGCACACCTATAATCCCAGCACTCAGGAGGCTGAGGCAGGAGGATCACTGCACACTCGAGGCCAGCATGGGCTATATAGTGAGTTCAAGGCCAGTCTGAACTACTAGTGAGACCCTGGCTCAAAAAAAAAAAAAGTGAAAAAAATTTACATTAGTCTTAAAACTATGCAGATACTTTTCTTGTATACCATATTTTTGAAAAGGAAGATGGTATTACAATATGTAAGTTTCTTTTTTTAACCTTGAGATTTAAAGCAAGTCCACAAGGAGTTTTGTTGTGTTTTGCTTCTTGTTCCTTGTGGAACATGACAAGCAAATTCTTATCACTCATCAAAATCAAGGCTTGTTAAAAAATCTAGAAGCAGCAGAGAAGCAGGTGGAGGGACCATCCCTGTGACAGATCAAATCTTCTTATAAATGATTTCAGATTCAAGTTTGCTAAACTTAAAAACATCTCTGTCAGATGCTACCTCGAAGAGTGTGTACAGATGGTACAGATGGCAAGAGGAGATCTGCAGCATAGAACCACAGAGGGCTTCCAGATCTGGCATAACGCGTATGGAGCAGTGAGAACAAACCAGTGACTCAGTGTGCATGAGATACGGGCAGGTGTTTTACAGCAAAAGAAAACATATGACTCAGAGTCATATGAGAAGACGTCTGGTTTTGGTGCTGAGTGTGTCCACCAAAAGTTCATGTGCTGAGACCTGATTCCCCAGTGTCTTGGTGCTGGGACCGGGTACTTGGGGCCCAGGCCAGGGCTCTCGGGAACAGGCCCATGTGTTTCTCAGGGAGTCAGCTCCTGCTGGAGTTTGTCCCCTTCTCCTTCTCCCATCATCTCCTCACTTCTGCTTCCTGCATGAACTGGAGCAGCAAAACTGAGCAGGGGCCAGTACCAGGCCCCTGGTTATACTCAACTCCAGAACCGTGACCCAGAATAAACCTGTTTTCCCTTATAAATCACTTAACCCTAGGTGTTCTGGTGCAGCAACAGAAAATGGAACCAAGGAATCACAAAGGGGAGCCACAGTGAGAGATCCTTTCACATAGTCGAATTGGCAACAGCAATGAAGTTGACAGTTTCAAGTGCTGGCGAAGCCCAGGAAGACTTGTGAATTGCTAATGGAAGTAGCAATAAGCAGAGTGTCTTTGGAAAACCACGTAGCATCACTTAATATACTTAGGAAAGCTGACCGAGTGATGGGGTCGGCATTTTTGATCTCTAGTTTTAAAGGATGATTATTTTCCAGCTAGGTCATATTTTCAGGGAAACACAGCATTAAAGATCCTGAAAAAGAGAATGGAGTAAAGGAGCAAGCCATCAATGAATTCAGAGCAGTATGACTGTATTGATATCAATATCAAATCAGAATTAACCAATATTTTGCGGGGGAGCAGGTACATTCATAGGAGACAAGAGAAGACAAGAAAGAACAGCTAATTGAAAAATCAGGTCCTACGATTTCCAGGGAAAAGAGGAGATTATAATCTGGGTAAGGTGCATGGGTCAGATTTTATTTTGCTCCTTAATGATGAATGTCCTACTGTTCATTTTACCCTTAGCTGCTAAACCACGCATAAGCTTTTTATGCTTTTCTGCATATGAGGTAGTTTGCAATTTAAAAAAAATAGTTGTGTGGCCAAAACACCTGAGATGGTCAGGTGAACAAGATGTAGAAATGTAGGGTACTGCTTAGCAAAGATCCAAGGGCTTGACACCCAACCCGTGTCTCCTGAGGCCAGGCCACTGCCCTGGGTTCAGATTCATAGTGCTTCCTCTCTGATACATGTTCCTTCCTGCTCTGCTGCAGTCTGGCAAGGAAAATAAAGCCCTGTCTTTGTCTCTGTCTCAGTCTGTCTCTGTCACAGTCTCTGTCTCAGTCTCTATCTCTCTCTGCCTCTGTCTTAGTCCGTCTCTGTCTCTGTTTCCTAGTGAGATTGCAAGTCTTAGGCAACTGCTTGTTCCAACATCTGGTCTACCCTCTGTTCCATCTATTATGGTGTATTTCACTTTACCCTTCCTGGAGGGGCCAGAGGAATTAGCCTCACACTGTAACACCCGTAAGTCCAGGTTGGCTCCTATGGCAGAAGATAGAATCATTCTGACCCTGTCCGGCCAGCATTGAGGATTGACCGAGAAGCCCAGTGTGACCAGGGTAGACCTGAGCTCCTGCTGTTCCCAGTGGCCTTAGGGCAGTGACTGCAGACCCCAGGACCTGCAGAATGAATTCTCACCTGCTTGGCGGAGGTCACGGGGTGGCTTGGGTGAGCTGGACAGGTGCTGTTACACTGTTGTTCCTCCTTGAGCATGTCACCTGGCTGTGAGGTGAGGCTTTGGGCTTCGGAGTGGAGCTGAGGGTTGGCATGGGATTGGTGCAACAGGGGGTGTGGCTGGTTTCTGCGCATTACTCAGCAGGGGTCAAGAGACAGAGGAGGACTTCCAGATTTATTTCATCTTTTCCGCTTTCTGTTTTTGTGCATTTGCTGTAATGTATATCTTAAATAGGTCAGAATGTAAATTTTAAGTGCGTATGTGAGGGCGCACACTCCACCGATTTTATCGATTGGCTCAATGATCCAAAAGGCCAGGGTCTCACGTGGCATTGCCGAGGCAGGGCATGCTCTTGCATCTGGGAGATCTTCTTAGAGTTCAAAGACACAGCCACTTAGGCAAACTAATCTAGCATTAAGCCCTAATGCCTATGCCATTTAAATCTACATGGAAATAACATTTTCATGCAGAAGGCTGAGCGTGTCAAGGTCGACTCTGTATATATTTACTGCCCACTGTCCCTCCAGCATGGATTATTTCAATCTGTCCTTATTATCAGACAGTATCTTTCCCCTCACTTTTGAGAATCTAAATTTTTCCTCTGGCTCCCACCAGACCTTATTTGTCACTTCATCATAGCCTCATCCAGGTATTTTAGGCAGTTGTTTTATGAGGCTAAAGCTTTCTGTATCTAATGGTGGTATTTGTAGCAAGAAATAATTGAACAAGAGAACTGACATTTATTTTAAGTTTCACACTCATTTGTTTATTTGAAATCATTTATTCCAATGCTGATTCAGTTTAAACTTAAAAAAAAAGCCCAGACTCCTAGAGACAATGAGATCTAGGTTTAAATCTTGCCATGAATCATTGCTATGACTTTGGATAATTTCTTATTTTCAGACTCCTTTACATCCACTTCCTCATTAGAAAACTGAAGACACTGTTGACCTTGGAAACTGTGGAAGGAGTAACAATAATGTGTGCGAAATACTTGCCAGTGTCTGGGGCTTGGTAGACACTTAATAAATAGACAACTTTATAGTTATTGTTATTTTATTGGTATTGCACCAAGTGCTAGGCTAAACCTGACAAAGCAAAGATGATAAGATATGGTTCTTGCCTGTAAGGACACACACACACACACACACACACACACATGCTGAAAACTATCACTGACACAATTGATGCATGGGACAAAGAAGTGAATCAGCAGAGGCAAACTTGCGATGGAAGACATTGCTCTCTTAGCCCTGCCATCCCCAGCCTTAATACCATCCTTCTATGGAAGCCATACCTGAGGTTTCTATTTTTCATTCTGTGGTCTGCATTGCAAAGGCTGGAACTGCTGCCCATGCTAGGACTCCTCCACCTCAGCTTTGTTCTGACAGCTGAGGGTTAATGAATCTCACACCTCTGTGCTTCTTGCCTTTGTTTTCCCAATGTTTCATGATACTAGTTTTAAAACCCCTCTATTGCTGTTATTTTTAACTTCCAATAATATGCTCCCAATAATGTGCTATTTCTTGTTCTACCAGCAGCATCAGTATTTGATTCTGAACTCTGAAACGTAAGGTTAACATTTTTTCTCTTTCATCTCTTACCTTCTGTCAACACATAATTCAGTTCTCTAGTATGCAATGAATAAAAAAAATCTACCAAGTTTACCAAACAAAGTATTAGGGACTTGGCCTAGATCTCCAATCTCCTACATGAGTGCTCAGTGAAGGCTTAAATAAATGAGATAAGTAGTACGATTTTAGGGCTCCAGGAGGATCAAATCCCTCTGCAGAGTTTGAGACTCTAGCGGCTAAGACAAGGAATGTCTCTGGGTGGCCTGTATTTATTTTTTTCAGACAAGGAAGGGGTTAGAGTGGAAAACTCAGGAAATTGAACAGAACTTGGGAGTGGTTCAAGGACTTTTCCAAGTAACAGGTTGTTACTTGGGGCCAGGCGTCCTCCTCTGTGACCTTATCTTGCCCTTGGAGGCATCTCTTTGTTCTCAGGTTGGCCGGATTGTCCTGGCCATGCCACAGCCCTGCATGTGGTTCAATTTCCAGTTTCAATGGCTCCCAGCATTAACGTTTTAGCATAATTCTATCAGCCACACTTTTGATTCTATGTTGTCAGTGTTCCTAACATTCATACTCAGCGTTGCTCTGTCTTTCTCCTAGATTCTGTAAAGACTTGCCTGTTTTTCTACAGTTGGTTAAAAAGTTATAACCCATGGAAAAGGCATTTACATCATTGTGATCAATTAATTTGCCATGACGGGGTGGGAAAATGTATTAGGACAGCATGTTCTTCCCCATAGGTTCAAGTGTCAATCTATAACCCGCTCAAAAGAGAGAAACCATAGTATTCTTGGGGACAAACTGTTTTTGTTTTCTGTCTAGCCATCATTATCATTGCATTGTGTTTGGATTACCACTTCTTTGTGTAGCCTCCATCTTTCTGATATGTTCAACGTTACCTTTCTTTTCCTCCTACCTTGGTCTTTCCATTTTTCTTTCCTTTCTCACACAAAGAATATGTTCACATCACAGCCTCAGGTTTACTACACCCCTCAGACATCAGTTGCCAAGTTCTCTGTCTTCCTCCAAAGTTCTACCCGAGTTTGGACTTGTGGCACCACTGCATCCTGGGACTTTTCAGTAGAAATTTCCTAGGCTGGCATGCTATTTACTGGGTTCCACGTTTTTCTCTTTCTGATTTGCTCCCATTTGTTTTGAAGGAATGTAGCCCTTCACAATGCTAGGTGCTAGGTTGAGAAGGTCAGAAGTAAGTTTTTGAGGGGTTTGTCTGTCCCAAAGGTCTTTCCTTAGATCCATCACATTTGACCGGTAACTTGGCTGGGTAGACAATTCTGTCTTCCAGTCCCATTCTCCTGCCAGTTTCTGCTGACATGCAGGACAGCTTAGCTGAAGCTCAGTGTCAGTGGGCTCCTTGTCCACTGGACCTCATCACTCTGCCTCCTCAGCACAGTGGGAGCATCACAATCTTTCCTTATGTTTGATATCATGTGTGTAAGTGGTGGCTATTTCAAAAATTTCATAATGCTGGGCAAAAGTCATTTTCTGATGGTGTACAACTTTCATTTTGAGGGATTTTTTTTCACTTTCCTTTAACACTTAATAATTGGATAAGAAGACTCCTAGATTTATAGATGCTCTATTTCTGTATCTCTTTTCTGTCATATTTCTTATTTGTGTTTTGGCATCCTATTGTAGAAAGCTCACCCTTATGATTTTCATTTAGCTTTTTAAAATTCCAAGCTTTCTTATTTGTTGTTTCTAAAGGATAGTGTAATCTTTCAGTGTATATGTAAGCATAAAATGTGTCTCTATGTGTCCTGGGTTTTGTTTTTTATTGTGAGTTTTCTTGTTTGCTTATGGTTTAAGATGCAGCTTCCCCAATTATTCTCAAATCAAGATTTCTTTTAGTTTTACATTACTTTTCTATTTTTTGGAGCTGTTTGTTTTCTAATGGGTAGCTCTGCTGATTATTCAAGGTTTCCCACACATTCCTAGCAAAATCCCTTTCTGCTTGAGTTCGTAAGTGGGCTTTGGTTGTGACAAGGTGGACTGTGATTATTTCCTCACAATTATCTGGACTCTTTCGGTCAGATGAGGAGGAAAGACCTGGATAGTTTGAAAAAGTAACTGTGGGTCTGCTCTCACTGACCCTTGATAGCCACCCTATAAAACCAAATATGCTCAGGTTAGGTAGAAAAAAATCTAATCTGAGTTACTGAGAAGCATTTTAAGATATAGTTTATTTGCAGGGCCTTTACCTGAGCTATGAAAATGTCGCACTGGATGGACAGACGAGAATGATGCTTCTGCACCTCTGAACATGCTAGGGTCCCATTTCTGTAGACTTAACATTGGCATTCATTACGTAATGGGCACGCCTCTTTTGTGAAGATACAGCCTTCAACTCTAGCCCAAAACCCTGACAAAATTAGATTTAGCAAGAAGTTGTGTTTTATTACCAGTTAGAAAACAGATGGGGATTCCTTTTCGTACTCATACATACAAGACGTAGGGGCTTTAAAATTCCATGGAAACACATCCAATGGCAATAATAACACTTCTATTAGATCACTGCCAAATTCAAAAGAGACACATTATGTAAACCTGCTTCACAAGCAGAAAGACACATGACGTCGGTGCGCATTTTGGAATTGCTTTCCCGGTGTCAACAGCCCAAACTATTTCTTTCGCAAAAACAAAACAAACACACGAAAACAAAAAAAGCCAAGCAACTTTGGCTCGAGCACGCCTGCAGGTGTCTGGAATGTGTTCCCCGTGCCCGACTGTTGGTTACAGGCTCAGATACCCTCACAGATGGTGACAGGCGTCCGCATCCTGAGCAAATGGCCTGTGCTCTGAAGCCAGGTGCTGTGGGGGGCGGCAAGCGTTTGTGGGGGGGAGTTTTTGGGCATGCGCTCTGGAGTCAGTCGACCTGCACAGGGACTTCCGGCCCAGCGCCAAATAAGACCTTGATTGCTTTCTGCGCAGGTCAGTGTCTGGGACCAAACCTGCCAGATTGGAAGGAAACCCTCTGCAGCAAGCCCCTGCTTTACCTCCCTTCCTGCAGAAGCGTCCAGTGACTGTGCCAGCGGCCCCGGGCCCCGGGGGTGCAGTGGGCCGTGGAGAGGACCAGAGGATACGCAGTGCACGGGTCACAGCTGCTCTGGCTGTAACCCGGGCTCCATCCAGACTTCCCAGTGAACTCTGGCCAGGTGAATGATTAGATCGACCTATCGATGTGTTCCAGACCACATGGTTGCTCCAGTCATTGACGTGGCCTTATTTCCTCTTGGTAGCCCCTGCTTCCCTCTGAAGCCAGTAGTGACCCCCCTGCCCTGTCCCCCAGTCCCTGCTGCTGTTGCCCTTTGTAGCCACCACGTGCCCTGTGCACCTGCCAGGAGCTCCAGGCCCTGGCTGGATCAGGCCCCTCACCCCCTAGAGTTCTCCGGCTGTCTGCTGACTCCAGGGCCAGTCTGCCTTGCTTCCCGTGACCACCCAGGGCCTCCAGGACAGCCCTCCAGCCCCCGCAAATGGAAAGTGTCACGGCTTCCCCACGCTCGTGATCTTTCCTTTTGCTCTGTGGCCCCCGCTTGAGATGCCTGCTGCTTATTTTTGAGTTCAGATCCAGAGCTGGGCCTTCCATCCCATCTTCTCTGGTACCACAGCCCCCTAGAGCTGAGATTCACCCAGCCCTGGGCAGGAGCCAGGCGCCCCCCACACGGTGCTTCTCACAGTGACTTCATTCCACCGTCAGGACCCGTGAGGCTGGCGTTGGGCCGGGCCTGGGTTTGCCTGAGCCCGGGTCCTGCTTTGCACAGCCAGGTGCCCCTGGACCCTTCCGTGTTTATGAGGCCGCTGTCTCCTGCACTATAAACAGCTCCGTGGCCCTGGCCGGTGGGACAGTGTCTCTCTGTCCTTTGTTTTTTCCCCATGACTTTAACCTTTGTCAGTGCTGAATGGAAGTTCCAAGAAAGGTGGGTCCTTCTGCATAAAGGGCCACCTCCTGGAGGCCCTGCCCCTAAAGAGGTCCCTAAAGCAGAAATAGGGAGCCCCACTCACCCCACCCACAAGGCAGGTCGCAGGTCCCACGGGCTTCCATCATGGAAGAGGAGTTTGGGGATGTGCCAGGGAGAAGCTTAAGGTGATCCATTAGGCAGAGAGAAGGGAGGGCAGCCTGGGGCTGTGACGTGGACTTGGGGGTGTCCAGGTGATCCAGGACGTGTTTGCCTAGCATCTTGCAGGCTATGTCAGAAGGGAAACCATCTATATGTTTTCAAAGCTGGGTTTGCAGCCCTGTTTTCTGTAGGAAGAAGTGCAGTATACAGGTGAGAAGCATAAATCGGGGTCTACTGTGTGTTTAAGAAAAAATTTTTTACTGGAGTGAGTTTAACTGTATTTATTTATTTATTTTGCAGCTTTCTTTAAAAGTACAATTTTAAATGACAATTTTCCTGTCTCCTTTCCATCTGTATTTTTTCCATCCTACCTCGGAGGGGTGGCAGCCCCTGGGGTGGGGCTTCCTGTGGCCTGCAGGGTGGTGGGACATGCTCTGGCTCCCTCTAGCCCTGAGCCCGAGGGCTTTTGACTCCTTCGCTCTGTCACTGCCGCCTTCCTGGATACCGACTGCCCTAGGGCTCTGGACGTGCCCTGGACCCATGCCCTGTGCCTGCTCTCTGCTCTGTGGAGCTGCTTTCATCCTCTTCCCTGTCCCGGGAGGCTTCACTTGTCTGGGCCTCCCCCTTTCCCCTGTGACATGAATCGTCTTGTCTGTGACTGGGTGCCTTTGTCCAGTCCTGAGGAGAAGTGAGGCCCAGCTCTCTCTCCGCCTCCACTTTGTCCTTGTGGCCTGTGCGCCTCTGAGATGCAGGCCGCAGGCCATCGAGCCTCCCTCCGCTGCCAGGTGTCTGTCAGGGGCTTATTACGTGTGGGCTGAGTGGCCACGGTACAGAGTAATCATCCCCACCTACCTGGCCTCTCCAGTCCGGATAATGCGCTGTGGTTGGCGTGTGCCATCACCCTGTCTGGACTGTTAGTTCCTTGCTGGCAGGAACCTTATTTCCTGCTCCGTTTATGGCCTTCGCACAGCTTAATACAGTGCAACACAGACTGACCAGTGATGGGGGACATGTAAAGTGAGTGACAAAGCACTGACAGCTCAAGGCGCACTTGTCACATGTGCCATCATGCCGTTTAATTGAATCTGAGTCCCATGGGGTGAGCAGGACAAGACTGGAGCCTGTGGGATCTGAACAGTTTAATGAATGGACCCTTCTAAAAATCCATATTCAGCTCGTAGTGCTCCACATTTATTAAGTGAGGATTAGGAAAGTGCCTTTCTGGTTTCTCTGTCCAGAGCAAGGGATGTGTGTGACATTAAAAATGTTCAGTTTTATTGAACATGCATTTGTTTAAAAAGAATAATATGGACAGACTTCCAATGGAAAGAAAAATCCCTTTCCCTGCTCCTTACCTCCTGAGATAGCTAATTTTATATGCCAGACAGGGACCAAGGATGCTCAAGGGTTTGGTAAAACATTTCTGGGAGCCTGTGAGGGCACTTTTGGATAAGGGTCACATTCTTGTTGGCGGATCATATGACAAAGATCATCCTCCGTGCTGGGGGTTCTCATCCAGGCCCTTGAGGGCACATCAGAACGAGAGGCCAAGGAAGGGAGGACCTGCCCCCCGACTTGAGCCGGGCACTAGGCTCCTCCTGTCTTGGGCAGTGTAGTGTGCCTGATTGGATTCAAACTTACATTACAGGTTCTCCTGCTTCTTAGGATTTTAGACCCAGACTGGAATGATGCCACCACCCCTCCTGGGGCTCACACTTGGAGATGGCAGATCAGGGGACTTCTCAGAAGCCCATTCCTTAAAATCAATCAATCAGTCCTCTTGGTTCTTTTTCCCTGGAGGACTCTGACCAATATACCCCCTGTTCTGCTTCCCACAAAGACTAATTTTAACTTTCAGGTCATGCTGCTTTGAGAGCAGTATGAATAATTGTGGGCAGAGACCAGATCTTTCCTGCTGCTCCTTGACTCTGGGCTGAACCATGATCTCCTTTGCCCAGTAGCATCGGGGAGAAGGCATCTTTATGTATTTATTTATTTTTGGTATCAGGGATCAAACTCATGACCTCATGCTTACCAGGCAAGTGCTTGAACCACTGAGCTAAATCCCCGGCCCTCAGAAGGCATATTTTGCTTAATTCAAAGGTGAGACCTCAAAGGCCTGGAAGCCTGTGTCAGTGCTTACCAGAGTAACAGATATAATGCGAAATGTAAGAATTCACAAGATTGTCCTACAATGGAGAGGTGTGGAAGAGTACAAAGGGGCTATGTTTGTTGGAGTTGAGCTCACTGGATGTGCAAACCAATATCAGGGAGCTAAAGGGTCTGTGCTAGAAGCCAGGAGCCAGTGCCCAAGGTGAAGGCAAAGACTCGAGCTTCTCGAAGAATCAGAAGTGACCTTCCTTCTTCCTTTCCCTTTTATTCCACTGAGGCGACGAGCCTATTGGTTGATTCCAATTTAGCGAGATATGAAATGATGGACTGGCTGATTATTTTCCTATGTACTATGGAGATATTTCATGTCTTATCTCTCCAGATGTTGCTGAGATCTCTGCTCCTAGTTTAACTTTATTTGTAGGCAGTCTGTCCCTTGTTGCTTTTAAGTTCTCTCTCTCTTTCTCTCTCATTTTTAAACTTAGCTTGCAAGTTTGTGCTTTCTGTACCTGTAGAGTCATTTTCAGAAAATCTCAATACAGAGTTGAGAATTCTGGGAAAATCTCACCTATTATCTTTCCAAATATTGCCCTCCTAAGTCTTCTGTTTTGTTATTTTGGAAGTCTTATTACTGCACTTCAGAGTGTCTCAATCATTTTTTCCATGAGTCTTGTGGCTCTGTCCACCTCTTTAACTTTCTGTACTGAATTTTGGGCAAATTCAGTCATTCTTGTCTGCCATTTTCTCTCCTGAAATATATAACCAGTGATTTAACTCATTGTTAGATTTTTTTCTTTAATTTGTGACCTGCAGAGTCCACCAAAGAATGCATAAACATTTCAGGAAAAGAAAAACGTGTAGAAGTATTTTAATACTAAATTTACTGAGATCTCATGAGATCCACACAAGTTACCTTTGTCCTCTATGATTACAACAGGTGCTCATAGCAGTGACCCTGAGCTTCCAGACATTTATTAGTATAGTGAACTGCTGCTTTGGTGACTTTGGTCATTGAAGTGGCTGCAGGTGCATTTTCAGTGTCTTCTCTAAAGGCCGTCAGTTCAGTGAGTTTTCTCTGATACACGACAAACTCCAGAGCATCTGAGGATGTCACAGCATGTGTTGGAAAAACATCATGTGGTCTTTCTTTTCCTGAGGTGTATATACACTTCTTTCTTGTCAGACTGTTTTTCAGTTTTTTCTCTTTACGTATTTTCTCTTAAAGATGCTTATGTTTTTAGATTGTTTTATTACCAGAAGTCATTGAAGTTCAAAGTCCCGAAGTTTTTATGTTTGACACAGAGCAGGGTGAGGAACCTCTCTTTCACAGTGCTGCTTGCTTGTTCATGGAAAGCTCTTTGACTCATTTTGTGACGGTTTGACTTACTAATAACCCACACAGCAAATATTTTTTTGACTTCTTGGTTGTTTTAGCCGGGGTCCATTCAGGAGACAAACTGTGCAATAATAGATCAGTTTAATAGAAGGAATTATTTGGTTGTGATAAGAGAGTAACTAAAAGGAAAGAGAAAGCTAAATTAGGACTTTGAGTGAAAGCGGGCACCTGAAGAAGGAGGAGTAGGCACAGGGTCGCTGCAGCGTGGGTCCGGCCTCACTGTGACGCTCACGGGAAGCCAGGGAAGCCGGCCAAGCCACTGAGCACAGCTGCTGCACGGCTCGGAGGGATTCAGAACAGCACTGGGGAGGTGACTCCAGGGCTTGGGGCTTCTGGGTCAGGGAGCGGGGGAGTGGAAAGGTGATCACCAGATCTGGTCATGGCAGTGAGGGACTGTCCCCACACACCCACACTGCTGACCACCCAGGCAGCAGAAACTAGAAACACACACACACATCCAACACACAGGAACCTTCCTCCTGCCAAGGCCAGCGTGACATCCACTGTGAGAGAGAAATGCTTAAGAGAATTGATTTTTTTTTTTCAGTCTTTTTGAGACAGGGTCTTGCTTTGTAGTTCAGGTTGGCCTTGAACTCACAGCAATCCTCCTACCTCAGCCTCCTAAATGCTGGGATTACAGGCATGAGCCACCACACCTGGCTCCTGATCATTTATCACAAGTGCTAAAAAGTGAATTTGAAGCTGAGAGGAAGCAAGTTGATGAATGCTTTGATGTGCGGGTCCATCAGCACTGACCTTTGTCCTCTCTCAGAATAAAGGTGAGGTCGCCCCTCTTTCCCCTGTTGCGCCAGCCTACGTAGGTCACCTGTAGCCCACCTTTCTCTGGAGGTGACTCCCTTTGAGAGTTTAGGTTTTGTGCAGCTGCTTTCTTCCCACCCTGCCCCTCCACAGGACTTCTCTCCTGACCTCACAGGGCCTGGATATCCCCTGTCCCAGTTGGTCGCTGCCCAGCCAGCTCAGAGCTTAGACTTCCTTACACGCTCCCTTCTCTCGGCCATCACTTGGCAAATTCCATTTCTTGCATTACACACCAGGCAGGGTGCCTGGCGGTCAGGGAGCACATTTCTCAGCTGCTCCTGAAAGCTTCTCGATACCTGCTCTTCTTCTATTTTGTTTTGTGACTTTGTGCTCTAAGTTAACTTCTTGAGACCTATGCTAAAAGGTTTAAAATATAAATAAATAATGCTCGTTACAAGTTGTGTCATTCTGTTTTAGTGTGTCATCAGACTGCGGCTGCTAATTTCTGTGGTTAATGAGCTGGAATATCTCTTGCTTGGAGGAGGGGCTGGCACAGCGGTCCTTCCATGTGACTTTCATACACGCGTTTAAATAACACTCCAGAGATGGATTCGTGCTTGAGGAAGGCTCTTAATTTCCACCTCATACTTTGGAGTCAGCATACTTTGGTGGGAATGAAGCCAATTTCCATTTCATTAGTTATGTGAGATGCTACTTATCTTCTTCATATTATAGATCCACATTTTTAAAAATTTATTTAAGCAATATCTTAATACAGTATATAGGATGGGCTACAAATGGGTTTTCCTCTCAGTTAAATTTTAGACACTGTTGTATTATTTTACTGGAAAAAATGTATGTCTAGAAATTTAAGGAGACTGTTCCCTGAGCTCCTGACAATCTTGCATACGCCTCTGCTGTGTTTCCTACTGGTTGCATTGCAATTTTTGTTGACTTATCTAACATTTTCTCCAAATTGGGAGATGCATTCAGCTGGAATCTTGTTATCTGTCCCAGCCCCTAGTAGAGCTACAGAAAGCAGATGATAGTTAAATATTTGTTGAATATAATGCATACTTGCCTATGATCATCCAAGCAGGAACAATGCAACATAACTTATTTGTGGAATCACCATACTGCAGGAATTTATTTGCAGCAAAATGGATGTGAGGAATTTATAGGTGAGAAATTAAGCAGATTCTGGAATATTTTCTAAACCAGGCTTGGATTTGGGAATTTTTTTAAGGTCATGAGAAACCATTCAGGGGTTTTATCTGAAGGGAGAGAGGATCAGAGGTATATTTTGGAAAGAGCACTTGGTTGATTTTATGCAGACTAGCCATATAAATGGCTCTTCTGAAATATTGATGAAATGAGAATGGATGGAAGAATCAATGAAAGGGGATGTTTTAGTTACTCTTCTAGTTGCTGAGACAACATACCTGATACCCAAAGTTAAAAAGAGGACAGATTTATTTCAGCTCACAGTCTGTAGAGGTTTCAGTCCATAGTCGCCTGGTTCCGAGGCAGGGTGGCAGGGTACAGGAACTTCACAGGGCAGGCAGGAGGCAGCAGCTGCAGCAAGCCTACCTTCTTTCTGCCCCTGTCTATACCAGCCAGGCTGCAAGCCTGTCAATTGGTGCAGCCCATACCCAGAGAGAGGCTTCCATTAGCCACACCCCTAAACCCAGCATCACACTCTTAATGCACATTCACAGGCCTCTAATCCAGCCACCTTTGAAATTCTCCACCTATGAGCACATGAGGATTCAGGGGACATTGAGATATAAGCCATAACAGGGGTGCACCTTGGATTAGTTGTCCAACCGATGCTGGTTTGGAAGGTTCTATGGACTGAATTGTGTTCTATTAATTCACATACCTCACTCCCACCTCTGACCCCTCGGCATGTGACCTGTCGAGATATGGCTTCCAAAGAGGTAATTAAATTAACATGAGACCATCTGAGTGTGCCTTAATCCAATCTGACATGTGACCTTATAAGCAGAGTAAATGAGGGCATGGTGAGACCCCAGGGGGATTTGGGCACAGAGGACTGTGGAGGAGGTGGCATTTTATCTGCAGCTGTCTGCAAGCCCCAGAGAGAAGCTTCAGAGGAAACCAGCCCTGATGCACCTGGGACTTGGGCCTCAGCCTCCAGAGCTGTGAGAAAAGACATTTCTGTCTTTAAAGCCCATGCAGTCTGTGATATTTTTTTCATGCCAGTGCCAGAAAATGCACAGAGCACAGCCATCCCTGACTACTTCTATCTAAAGCTGCCTGAGTGATGGCAAAGTGCCATTTCTCTCTAGAGGGCTCTAGAGAACTGGCAAGACTCTGTGGGAGGATTTACATCGGGCACACGATCCTGTCCTCACTTGTAGATGGAGTTTGAGAATGTCTGCCTGGGGCTTCCTGGTTTAAAGATATCAGTAGGTTCTGGTCTAAAAAGAGTGGAGTCCATTAAGTAGAACCATGGGATGTTTTCCAGCTTTCTGGGTCTTTATTAATTACTTAAGGTATTTACTTAGCATTTATTAAACATGCGAATGCATTCTGCACTTAGGCAGATAACCAGACCTTACTCTTGAGGTTAATTAGAGCAACCCAATTAATTAATTGACTGATTAGCCAGTTAATTAATAATAATTAGACATTGTATTGCCCTTTGCGAGTGAACAGTCTAGTGAAGAAGACAGAAATGAATACAGATAATTACAAAATAACAAGCAGCGCAGTAGAAGAGGTGTCTGTGGCATGGGAAGTAGGGGCTATGGCAGCAGTGTACCCCAACAATAGCAAGTGGTGTTTAATGGGTGTTGAAGTATGTGTAGGAGCTCATCAGGCTGACAGACATGCTAAGGGGGAGAGCATTCTGGGTCATGCCAAAAGCCCTGGGGTGAGGCTCAGAGGTTTGTGAGACATGCACATGGGGACTGCAGGTAGCATGACACAGGGAAGTGGGCACAGACAAGCCACGGGAATGGGACCTGGAGAGAAGCCAGAGGCCTGGCTTCTTTGCTCACCAGCTGGACACCAGTTCTGTGGGCAGCACAGGCTGGGTAGCCACACAAGGTCACCTGAGTGGTGGGGAAGAAAGATCCTTGATTTTGAGCGTGAGCAGGTAGGGCTGTGATTCACTTTCTGGAAGTTTCTGCAGCTGGAGGACAGTTTGGGGAAGGAGGCTTGACTTCTTGGATATCCTGTCGGAACCCCCAGTCCATCCAGGGTGGCCCACGGGCCATATCAAAACTGAGGATCCAGCTGGCGCTACGGTACTTCAGTGGGGTATCGGTCACCTTTCAGCTAGTGGGAGAAATAGCTGAGAAAATCAACTTATAAAGAGGGCAGATGCATTGTGGGTCACAGTTTCAGAGGTTGCAGTCTGTGACTACTTGGGTCCTGTTGCTTTGGGTCTGTGACAGTACATTAGTACCTCATGGCAGGAGCTGGTGGAGGAGGAAGTTGCTTACTTCCTGGCAGCTGCAAAGCACAATGAGACAGGAAATGGCCATGGTCCCAATGTCCCTTTCAAGGGCATGGTCCCCAATGATTTAACTTCCTTCTACCAGGTCCCTACTACCTCCCACTAAAGTCACAGGCTGGTGACCCAAGTCTTAACACATGAGCTGGGGGAGTAGGTATTTAGCATGAGAGCCCTAACAGGGTGCAGCTGAAGCAGAGCCCAACTCACTGGGTCCCTTGGTGGGGCTTCCTCCTTCCTTCTCAGCCCCTGCAGGCCTGGTGATCCTGGCCTCCCAGTCAGCTCTGCTCCTTGTAAGCAAGGATTGCGCAAATGCAATGGTAGAAGAGATTTCACCCAGGAATTTTGCAGAGTTTTACCCCTCAGAGAGAGTCAGTTGTAATTAGAGCAACTCTAGCTCAGGATTAGGCAGCAGGCAGGAATAAGGACAAAGACAGACAGAAACAAGGAGATGAAACAAATTCCAGCGCCACAGGAGATCAATTAGAATATTGCAGACTAACAGTGACACATTACATTTGTGAGTTTTTTCTCTTAAAATCACTGTAGTGGTTCTTCTAAATACATCTGCTGATTAGATTTTAATTTTGTCTCAGAGACTACTTGGTTCGGTGTTCTGATTATTAGAAACGGTTTCCTATGGGTTAGAGAAAAGCTGAGGACACTTTTCATGGTTTTCTGTGCACCATAAGCTTTCTGAGGTGAGAAAGCCCGATTTTGTCGTCAATAAGGAATTTCAGTTCCCAATTACCCAATCAGATATGGCTCTGGGCTGGGAGTCAGGTTCAAGTAAAGAGTTTGAACCATTTCAAAATCTTCTTGCAGCCCCACAGTTTTTATTTAAACTGAAATTATTAGCTTACTGGGACACTGTAGATACCCAAAATTATTTAGAAAATTAAGTAACAGATATGAACTGAATGATTTAAGATATGATATTTTACAACACAGCATTTGATTCAGATTTCTTCTTTTAGTTTTTAAAGAAAATATCAAGCAATATAATTGCCTTTTCCCTTTCTGCTATACAGTCTTTGGGTTGTTTTTCTTTCTTTTTTTGTTTTTTGTTTTTGTTTTGCTTTTTTCACTTTTTATTGTGGTGAATACAGTAACAAAAGTTTATCATCTTTCCTCTTTTAAATGATGCAGAGTACATTCATACTGAGATGAGCCATCACCAGTGTCTGTTTCTAGAACTTTTCATCTTCTCATGCTGCAGTCCCATGCCCATTAATGAATGAGTAATGAAATATCCCTCCTCCGGGTCCCTGGCTAACAGCATTCCACACTCTAACTCTGTGCAATTCAGCTGTGTGAACTTAATACTTGTGCAGATTCCTGTCATGGTCTCTGAGGTGAGCATGGCGTGCTGTCACCTCGCACACCTCTGGCGCACTCTGCCTGTCTAATCCCGGCTGCCCAGCAATCACCAGTCTGTTCTCTTTTGCTGTAGCTGTCTCCCCACATACATCGCCAATGGAGTTGTAAAGTACATGGCATTTTAACAAGGGTTTCTCACACACAGTGTGACGCTCTGCGTCCCTCCCAAGTGGTCCTGTGCCTCAGTTGCTCACTCGGTTCCCATGTCCAGTCCCGTTCCTTTCCTTCCCCAAAGGTAATCACTGTTCTGAGATCAATGTGTTTGAGTCTCGTGAACATTTTTACAGTTTTAATCATGTATATTCAGCCACAAAACACTGTACTGTGTGTTTTTTCTTTCCTGTAGTTTCTAATTTAAATATATAGCACTATACCGTACAAACCACTGTATAAATGGCTTTTATAACCTAGCATTCTGTTTTTGAGGGATAGCAACTTTAGGACTATACCATGAATGTTCACTGCTGTACCGCATCCTATGTGAATATTTCATGGATATCATGAATCCACACATGTACTTCTGGGTGGACGTTTGGCCCTTCTCTGCTCTCTGCATCTTTGCCCCACCCTGAGTACCAGTCTTCGGCTCCCTTCTTTACCCTCTAAGGTCTCCAGCCCCAAATCAGGCTCCTGATGTTGGTGATATGCACTCTAGGGACACTAAAGGGAAATCCTGAATCTCATCTCCAAGCTGGCCCCTCGCTTGGCTGACTCCCTGACCAGAGCCCAGGTCCACATCCATGACTTCTAAGCCCAAAGTTTTCATGTGGTCACAATTCTGGATGTGTGTTGGAATTTCCAGAGGAAATTTAATGATGGAGGAAGAACAGGATGGGAGGAGAAGGAGAGAGAAAAACTAAAGAAATTAAATAAATTTCTGGGCAATTTTTAAAAAGTGCTAGGTGACTTTAATTTGAAGTCAGGGTGTCAATTCCCTCATTTAAAGAAGCAAATGCATAGTTTAATGCTCCTGACAAGCTGGGAGCCCCTAAGCTCCATGGTCCCAGAGGTCTTTGGCTCTACTAGAGCCCCTCTCCCACCCCCTTTTCTGCTTTGGAAACTTCTGTCCACTCCTGATAAAGTTTTTCTGTTTTGGTTCCATAGGGACATTTCCCCAGCTCCTGACCTTGCTGTGGTTGTACATGACCTGATTTTCTGTGTGTCAGAGCGAAGACATCACCTTCTGCTTTGGACAGTCTGTAGGAACACAAGCCGTACTTTGGCAGTAGCTGCTGACTGTGTTTCAGCCTTTGTAAATGTAAAACCATTGCTCTTCTTACTTCAAAAAGAATTCATGCTTGGGGTAAAAAGTTCAAACACTGGAAATGAAAGACTTCAAAAGTAAAAGCCTTCCACAGTCATTCCCCTGCCCACAGTTGCTTCAGGTAATTTTGAGTACGTATTTCCATAGTCTTGCCATACACAGAGGAACTTTAAAAAAAATGGAATAATATCGGTGAACTGCAGGACCAATTTATTTTTACACTCAGTGCAAGAAATTGATTTTTACACTAAGTACAAGAAATTGTACTTAGAAAACCCATTCCATTATTTTAACGGACACACGGCATTGCTTTGTATGGCCTCTATCGATGGCTGTTGGGACTTTGCCCTTATGCTGACATAGCTTTGTGTGTTTCGTCCTTGGCACTTTCACAAGGTCACGAAAGGCTTTATCTCCTCAGAAATGACCTGGTCTAATGAAACCAGTGGCGTGTGCATTCGTTGGCTGGAGGCGGCAGGGAGAGTTTTGTGTCCTTCCCAGCACAGGAAGGTGGTGGGTGCTCAGGGCTCCCTTCAGACAGTCAGCCCCAAGGGGACCAGTTCCTGGGGTCTCAGACTCCTGACGTGTGCACATGGAGGGAGAATCATCCCTATGCAGCTTCTCCCTGGCTTCCAGGCTGCTGAGTAAATTCTGGAAGATTAGCTTAGAAGGATCAGGGCAGTGGCTTTCAAGCTGTGTGACTGTGACCCATCAGTGGGCTATGACATCAAGTTTGAGGGTGAAGTAGACATAAAAGGATCATATAGAACAGAGTGTAGAACTTTGCATGGAATAAGTGTGAGTGTTGCTTTCTTGAAATTTTATTTCAGATGCATGTGTGCTCAGTAGCATCTTAAATCAGAAACAGAGCTCAAGCAAAGGATTTGGGCATGAGTGATCCATTTAGGAAGACTTGTCAGAAGAAGGGGGAGCGGGAGAAGCTGGCGGGGTGGGGGGTGGGGGACAAAACCAAACAAGAACAAGACCTATGATCAGGAAGCATTAATTTTACGTGGTTAAATACTTTGAATTTTTTCTTTTACAACCATGGGGGAGAATATGGAACAAAATACAAAATTCACATAGCTTTTTAAGATGAAGAGTAAAATTATGATGACATTTCAGGGTATGGATTCCCACTTCAGACCCCTCTTCTGACTCCTGAAGGTTGTTTTTCATTTTCCTCTGCAGGTAGATGGTGGAGGAGAAGATTGTGAGAAGCAGCGGTTAGAGCGATCACTCTTTCCCCCTCAGGAGAGCGCTGCTCACTGGGAAACCTGGGCCCTTGTCTCCTGGATCTGAGCCATCGGCAAGGGACTAACACTCGTCCTACCGATACAGGAGACCGGGCATGGCAAAACTGGCTGTGAAATGAGCAGGGCCCATCAATCACAAGGTCCCAGGGCCACGCTGACGATGCCACATGTAGAACTTCTCACAAGCTCCTACCAGATGTGGGTGGCATAAAAGAAGACCAGTTGCCAGGGAAAGCTGCTGTCCCACAGGTGTTCTCATGATAGCCATACTGTGTTTGTCAGACACTGCATGTACTTTTATTTTTTCTTTTTCTCTTTGTTTGACCCAAGTTCACTGTGCAAAGCTGATGTCTCCCTTACCCATTTACCCTGCACTTTTCAAATAAACTTTTTTGGCACTGTTTTCAGATTGTCTTGTCCCATTCTTTGTTGCAGACAAGAAGGACCTGGAATGCTGTTGATTGGTAACTACTCTGTAACACTAGTCTCCATCACCATTTCTAAAACACTGGAATCTGATAGTCAACAGAGAGCTATTAAGCTTTGGCTACATGCTGGCACCGGGGTAAAATAACAGTCAAGCTAGACCATCCTGTTCAGAAGAACCATTCTGGTCAGGAGAGAGGGACAAGACCAAGACAGGAATGTGATCGCCAGTGCTGTTCCCTAAGTCCTCCTTGCATTGGGAATTCCCATCACTGAGGCCTTGGAGGGTGGACAGGGCATCGACTAGTTCTGGCTGACAAAGTGTGAGTGGAAGTGCCACATGCCCTGCTGGGCTGAGCAGTTCCAGTGCAGTTTTCTGGGGCTCTCTGTCCCTGTGGCTTGAGACCAGCATGGTGCTCTGTGTAGCAGAGCTGCTCAGACTGGTCCAGAGCTGACCCCCCAGTGGTGTGAGAATGCTAGAGACCACTGATGTTTGAAAGCCCCAAGATTTGGGAGTCATTGATGCACTATAGTCCATCACTAGTGATATAAAACAATAAAAATAAGCTGTGGTCACTGCTACAAATGAAATGAACCTATTGTCAGTGAACCCATTCATGGCAAAAGGTGGTCTCGATGGTCAGGGAGGCTCCCATGAAGGTGAGAAATGGCACTGGGTCCTAGTAGATTAGATAGTTTGTATTTCCATTGCTGTCTCACCATGCTACTAAAGGCCGGGACAGGTAGGAAATGGGAGGCACAGATTTGCCCAAAGGCACACAGCCAGCGGGGCACAGAGCTCCTCCTGCCTCAGCATCCTAGCATGGGTGCAGCCTCCTGTGGCAGGACTTCTGCTCCGATGAGGTGACTGACTGAGGCAGACACAGCCTTGGGGCTGAGAGTCTGTCCTGCAGGTGCTGTGCCCTGTGGGCTGCATGGCAGGGACATGGTTCAGTTGGGCTCATTCTCAGGGTCCTGCAGGGGCAGGACTGACACCTACAAGAGCCCCACTTGAGGCTGAGCTAACAGAGAGTAAGATGCAGCAGTCAGAAGTGAGATGAAACTGAGAGATGAAGCAGCCTCTTTCGCAGGGTCCTCCTAACCCAGGCTGCCTCTGTTTCCCAGCTCTGCCACCTTTCTGGATGGTTGTTTTAGAAACATTTTTCCGGGGGGCCTGGGCTATGGGGAATCTCCAATTTGCTGTAATCTTATTCCATTCAGTTTTATAGCAGTACCTATAGTTTGGACCTGGGGTGTACCTGCAGGCCTGTGTGTTATGAGCTTCCTCACCAGTGTGAGGTGCTATTGGGAGGCAGCAGAAGCTGTGTAGGTCAGGTCCTGCAGGAGGAAGCTGGGTCACTGCAGGGAGGGTCCCCCCTCCCCTGAAGGGGATGTTGGGCCCCTGGCTCCTTCCTGTTTCGCTCTTTGTTCCTTGACTTCCATGAGATGAACTGTATTCATGCACTATGTGGTGTCCTGCACCCCCGGAGCCCTGAAGCAACAAGTGACCCTGGACTGAGATATCTGAAGCTGTCAGCCAAGATAAACGTTTCCTCTTTACAAGCTGTTTATTTCCAGTATTTTGTCACAGTGAGGGAAAACTTACTAACACAACAAGACACAATTTACATACCACGGAATTCATCTGTTGTAAGTGTACAGTCGGATATTTTTAGTAAATGTATACAACTCGGCAGCTATCACCATTTTGGTCACCCCAGAAGTTCCCCTTCTTGCATGTGTACTGGCAACCCCCTTTTCCACCCCCAGTTCTAATCACACATGAGGTGTGAGAAAGGTAGAGACACCTGATGTTGGAACCTCCTTAGCTTTGGAGGTTATTAGTAGACATAGAAAGTAAACACTACTTTCTGCACCTATTGGTTTTGTTTTCAGTGAGATTTTCTATCAACTGAATTAGACGCTACATAGCCTTTCGTATTTGGTTGTTTTATGTAATGTAATATTTTTGATGTTCCCCCATGCTGTTATTTTACATTGCCAACTACTATTCCATTGACTGGACGTACCACTTGTGATGGTTTTAATCTCTGTGTTTCCTCCAAAATTCATATTGAAACTTGGCCCCTCATGCCACAGCATCAGGAGGGAGGGGCAGTAAGAGTTGGTCAGGCCAGAGGGCCCCGCCCTTGGGACGGGATTAGCGCCTCACAACAGGAACAGAGGGACGCACTAGGCCTCTTTTCCTTCCCATCCCCTCCACCATGTGAAAATACAGTGCCCCTCATCTCCAGCAGACGCACTGACAAGGCGCCACCCTGGCTGCAGAGATTGGGCTCTCACCAGATATCAAACCACCAGCTTGGATTTCCAGCCTCCAGAACCATGAGAAAATTCTCATTATTTATAAACTACCCAGTCTCGGGCAGTCTCTTATAGCTGCATGAATGGACTAAAAGATTTCACCTTTTGGTCTTTGGTTTGTTGATGGACATTTGGATTGTATCTGGTTTATACATTTGGATTGTATCTGGTTTATAGTGCTGCTGTGTACATGTGTCAATGTGTCTTTATTTTACCGGAGTGTGTGCCCAAGTGTTGAATTCTGGATTGTATGGCAGATGTATGTTAAATTGTTTAAGAAACCACCAAACTTTTTGCAAAGTAGCTATAACCATTTGATATGCTCACCAGAAGTGTATGAATGTTCATTTTTCTGTATCCTTGCAAAGATTTGATGTCATCAGACTTCTTGGTTGTAGGGGTTGTGGTGGGTGTGAGATGATATCTCACTGTGGTGTTTAATTAGCATTTCTCTAACATCTAATGGTGAACAGTTTAATGTGTTTATCAGCCATTAACAAGACTTTGTGAAGCATTTATGCAAAGCTTATCTCATTATTGAACTGTAAGTTTTTTTTACTATATCTTGGATGCAGACCTTATCAGATACATATCAAAAGTATTTTCTCTCCAGTTTTGACTTATATTTTAATTTCTTGATGGTGTGTTCTGAAGAGCAAATGTTTAATTTTGATAAGCTCAGATTTATCATTTTTTCTTTTATGAATCACGCTGCAGTGTTACATCTAAGAAACCTTGGTCTTATCTAAGGTCACAGAGATTTTCCTCCTGTGCATTTTTTCCAAGTTTTAAATTTTCAGTCTTCTGTTAGCTCTGGGACCCATCCTGAATGAGCTTTGTGTAGCTGCACCTTCTGCGCTCTTGCCTTGACTGATAAGGAGAGGGAAGGAAAGCGCTCAGCTCAGGCTCCTAAGGAAAGAGCTGACGCGGAGGATTCCGCAGGCCGCCTGCAGACCACGTGTCCGACGCTGTGGGCCACACTGTAGTCCGCACCTTTCATCCTCAAGGCTGCATAATGGCTGACTCCAGCCTTGCTTGTTAAAAAGTCCTTTCTGGCATCTGAGCCAGATGTTTGTCACAGGCCTGTGGCGTCCATTCCAGCTCAGTGAGGCTCAGCCTTGAAAAGCCAGGCTTTCTTTTCATGCTCAGAGCTGTGCAGCCCTCCTCACTCACACCTTTTCTAGCTAAGTAGCTTTGGCTCCCTTTCCTCCCAGGGGCTGCCCTGCCCTTCCCAGTCCTGGAATCGCTTTGTGACACTAATGTCCTGCACATGGCTTGTGCCACTTCGCATTTGAATATTCCAGCTACGAAAGCAAGGGCAGGCTGGGATGCTATTGGACACATTTCTCAGAGGGTGCTGCAGGGGAAACAGTTGCCGGCATCCATTCCAATTTCTCAAGCAAGACAGCTGGACTTGTTAGGTCTTTTGAGTCCCCGGGATCTCCTGGGGAGAGGGACAGTCAGGGTGAGGAGCCAGTTGGGGGGGACAGCTGGGCAAGGGAATCTGGGAGGCAAACTCATCACTGACTTCTGATGAGACCTTGGACGCTGATGGCTCACCCTCTTGGTGGACTTTTGACCCAACTGTCATATCTTTTCTTTCTTCCTGGTCCTCAAAAGACTGCTTTAGTACATCAATAATTATCTGCTTGTTGATGAAACAGCATGTTTAGTTCTGTTCAGGTGGTGGTGTTTCAATAGCAGAGAGCTGGGAGCCACTGGGCGGTCCATTTCTACAAGAAAGAGAGAGGCCTCCTGGCAGATGGAGTGCTCCAGAATGTTCTGCAGCAGATGGCCACACAGACCACATGTGCATGCTCATGATGGCATGGAGAAGCCTTAACATAGAGCTGGGAACAAAGAGAGAAAAGTAGGACAATCTACAGCACATAGTGGACAGTACAGTCCCAAGAAAAACCAGCCCATAGCAAAAGATGTATCTGACAAGCATCTGTACTGGCCCTAAGGCCATATATCAGTCACACAGCAATAAGTGTCATGGGCAGTGAGATAATTTGAGGAGCATGTGGGTCCATTAGTTGCTTGTGGCTGACAATACATTATCACAACCTGGGCTGCTTAACGACAAGTTTACCTTCTCCACAGAAGTTTGAAATTGGTACCTCTGGGCCGAAAGCAAGGTGCTTGTGGGCTGGGTTCCCTCTAGAGCTACAGGGAGACTCTGTTCTGGTTTCTTCCAACTTTTGCCAGTGGCCCACATGCCCTGGCTTGTGGCTGCTTAACTCCAATTTCTCTCTGCTTCATTACTTTCTCGCTGCATGTCACATCTCCTTCTGCCTCTTTCTAAAGATATTTTTCATTACCTTTAGGGACCCTAGCAAGCCCCATCATCTCCTTTGCTTTCCCACTTCTGGGAAGCCTTGTTTTTGGCTGTAGCAGGCCCTGTCCATGGGGGTAGGGGTGAGTATTTTCTGAGGAGACTTTTTTGGCTTACCAGAGGTTCCTGTATGCGTCTTTTTCTTATATACCTCACTCAGTCTCCCAGCAAATTATTTTGGCTCAACCCTGGAAGTGCACACAAAGAATTGCTCAGCTTTTCTTCCTCGCTGGCTGCCAGCCATCCCTTGGAAGTCATCCTCTCTTGCCTGTCTCCTGGCTTGCACCCTCGTTTGGCTAGGATGGGATTCTACACAGCAGCCAGGGCCTCCTTTGTAACCTCAGTCAGATCATACTTCTCTTTTCTTTCCCTCAGCATTGTTATTTCTTTGGTGCATTATTTTGCTGACTGAAAAATACTTGCTGTTTACTCTTTTATTGTACTATGACTAGAGCAGGTCATGTAAAAGCACACGCTTTGTTTTATGCTGAACAAAAAGGACAGTGTTTAGTACATTGCTGACACACTAAGAGGCTGTCAAACAAATGAGCACAGGGGAGGGAAACAAAGGCAAACAGAGACTTTGCACAGACCCGTGGCAAAGCTGTGTCATAAACCAAGGGGACCAATTACCTGCTCAATGTTGCTTCATTCCCAGGAAAATATAAACAGAGCTGGAGACCTGAGCTTAAAAACAGGGTAAATGGCTCTACCTTCAGGCCACATGGTCCAATTGGCAGGTTGCTGGTCATGTCCAGGGAGTCCAGCCTGTGGGAATCTGGCTCTTTAGGGCAGTGTCTAAAGGAGTGTAGATGTGGGGTCAGACAGACTTGGAGTTGGGGTCCTCACTGCTTTCCAGGTAGATTATCTTCAGTCATCTTCTTGTTTCGGAGATCTAGTAGCTGACACCAACAATTTAAAGGAAGAAATAATTGTTTTGGTTCATGGTTTCAATTCCCTAGCTGGCTCTCTTCAAGGCAGGAAGATGTGGTGGACAGGGTTGGGTGAAGGAGAGTGGCGACCAGGAAGTAGAGAGAGCAAAGAAGGAGCTGGGTAGGCAGAGGCACCCTTCCAAGCCCCATCCCCAGTGAACTGCCTCTTCCACCCAGGCCCCACCTCCTAACAGCAAGTCTGCTGCAAACCCCAGAGTCCAATCACCTTTCTAAAGCTCCACCTCTGAGCACATTTATATATACTCCATAACAAGAGGTTACCTACACTTTCTGAACCTCGATTTTCTTACTTGAAAAATGAGGATTGTAATTCTGACATACCAGGATTAGTTTCAGGGTTAGAAATAGTAGAGGTCAGGCAGTGATTCTTCATGCCACTGATGTTTGAAATCCATGACTTTATGGTGAGACCATTGTCTGGCGATCATAGAATACCATATAATAACCCTCTAGTACTTCACATAATGGTTTTTCCATGGAAAAACATTGCTGTTTATGCACCATGTCATCAGCCAATAAAAAGGTCGATTAGTAGAATATCTACATATGACATTAGAATAAAATCAGGAATCTCATTTTTTTTTATACCAGGGATCGAATTCATGATCTCATGCTTGTTAGGCAGGCATTTGTGTCACTGGACTACACCCCCAGCCCAGTCATGAATCTCATTATCTAGGAAGCCATGCGGTCCCACCCTTCCTTTTTCTGTACTTTGAGAGCACCACAGCCCAGCTCTGACACAGCACACACCTCTACTCTTTATCAAGACAGCTCATACAATGATCTCTATTCCCTACTGAAACCTTGGAGAAAAGGACTGTGTCTTGGTCATCTTCACACACTGACTGTTGAAGAGATAAGTGACATACAACACATTTCATTTCACCAGTTTCATTCATGATGATCAATGACTGATACCACATGCTATGGTTTGAGTGTAGATGTCTCCCCAAAGCCTCATGCAATCATGGAGGCTGAGTCTAGAGTTTGTAAATGACTCTTGGTCTAATGCTGGGATCATGGGTGTGAGTGCTACACTCAAGGGGGTGTGGACTACATACACACTCTTCTCTCTGTGCTTCTCCCTTTTTGCCCTTTGCTCTGGTCGTTGTGTTATCTGCAGCAGCCTCCATGAATTTTAGACCCTCAGTCACACCCCCTGCCTTGGAACCAGCTGAGTATGGACTGAAACCTCCACAAACAGTGAGCTGAATAAATCTTTCCTTCCTTCATTTAGGGTGTCAAGTATTTTGTCCCAGCAAGGAGAGAAGAATAACCAAGATGCCACAATTCATCTGTGTTAAGTGCTGGAGATGAGAAGACAAAAGCACTATGCCCCAAATCTTACAGAACATACAAACTGAAGTCCTAATAAGATACAAATCCTGGCTGTCAGCATGGCCCTGCTATAAAATTATAGGTCAGGCATGTTTTGTAGGCAGAAAACCTCCGGTCTTGCTGAGCTTGGGGAAGAGTAGATGCCTCATTGGTGAAGCAGGGAGACAAATCTGGTGCTGACTGCTCCCTAAAAAGACTTAACCAATCCTATTTTTATCCTCTTCTTTATTCTGACTTTTGGATATATGTGGTGGTACAAATTCTAGGGCACTTTCTAGAACATTGTGGGCTGCTTCCTGTCTTCACACCAGTGGCTTAAGATTCAGCTTCCATGGGAAATCTAGGTGACGTGCCCCTATTTGGTTCCTAGACTAGGAAATCCCATTTTCCTTTATCTTTTTTATCTATACTTTGTCATTGTCAGTTCATGCCTCCTGCCAGCCTTTACCTTCTTCTGCAAGGAGCTAAGCAGGAAAGGCCACTTTGTTCTCCTGAAGTGTATCTGCTTTTCTTATTGTGGCAGTGCCTCAACACAAGTGAATCATCTTAACAGTTCTGAATGTTAAAAGTCCAACATGCATCTCACTGCACTGTGCTCCTTCTGAAGACTCTGAGTGAGACTCTAGTTCCTGTCTAGAAGTTGCCCGCATTCTTTGGCTTGTAGGCCCTTCCTTGATCTTCAGAGCCAATGGCAACTTTTCTCACAGTGTATCACTCTGTTCTCCTTTTCTATTTTTAAGGACCCCAGTGATTACATCAAGGCCACCTAGATAGTCCAAGGTATCCTCTCTACCTGATTAGCTATCCAGGGATCTGGCCAAGATCCCCAACTGCTATATGATAGGGGTATAGTGAAGGTTAAAATAAGAAACAGAGACAAATTTAGTAATGCATGATGGGGGACTGGGAGGTCAGTGCCTCAGGATTGGCAAAAACCCAGATGCCTCAAATTAGCCAGTATTTATTGGGAGTGTATAATGCAATAAGTGTATGCAAATGATAGGAGGGGCTAGTGGAAGATTTTAGGTTGGCAGAAGATTCAGAAGTCGATGACACCGCAGGCAACTAATAATCCTGGGATGACTCAAGAGGGCGGAGAGTATCTTATGCTAAGAAGAATCTTGCTCTGGAGGTTTTTTGTTTTTGTTTTTATACTAGAGATTGAACTCACGACCTTGCACTTACCAGGCAAGCACTGGAGCCACTGAGCTAAATCCCTGGCCCTTGGAGTGTTCTTTTTCATCTTAGTAGACTTAGTTTAGTCTTGTGGGAGAGGATGGCTCATCCTAAGAGTTAATGGAAAGTCTAAAAACGGTGATACCATCATCCCCAGCCTCCATTTATCCTTCAGGGAAGGACACAAAATTAGCCATTGTGAATTTGTGGTCCCCAATAAGTAGCAACTTTGATTCTCCCTGCAGTCTCAATTCTCCTTTGTTACAAAAAGCAACATGGTCACAGGTGAGGGGGATTAGGATTTGGAACTTTCAGGACTCAGGTCCTGTGAATGACAGATTCACTGACTAGACTTTAGAAATTTGAAATTACTTTCAAAAATTACTAGAATGAGTTTATTTGTCACCATTTTCTTTCTATCAAGTCTGAAAATCACTCTAGGTTCCAAACACATTTAAGCCCTTAGTATAACTTATCCTTCTTCAAATTCATACTTTGAAGCATGATACAAAGTAGTGGGATATATTTTGTTTGAAGAACTCAAAGTCATTATAGTGGGTTGAATGTTGATTTTGAAAAAAAAAAAAAAGACCAAGTCCTAACCCCCAGTACCTGTGAATATCTTCTATAGAGCCAGGGTCTTCATTAGTATAATTGAGGATATTGATATGAGCTCATCTTGGATTTAGGGTAGACCCTAAATCCAATAACTGCTGTCCTTGTAAGAACAAGAGAGATACAGATCCAGACACAGACACAGAGACAAGTCACGTGGCGACAGAGGCAGGGACTGGAGTCCACAGCCATGAGCTAGAGCTCCAAGGTTGCCTGCTGCCACTGGAAGCTGGGGGGGACATGGGGTATCGTGTCCCTCAGAGTCCTCAGAAGAAGCCAAGACCTTTGCACTTCTGGCCCCATGACAGGTGTGACTGAGGACATTTCAGATTCTTTTTGAAGCCACTGTGTTTATGGTGATTGGTTGCAGTGTCGCTCTGGGAAGCTGCCATGTTCATCTCTTCCCCATCTTCTCCTTCCCAGTTGTGCCTGTCCAGGCTCTGCTAACTTTCCTTTCCTAGGAGAGACTCTTTGTTCACTATTATAGCTGCCCCTGTGATATTCAGAATGCTTAGAGGCCACATCCAGAGAGGTAAAATAGAGCAGAAAATTGTGTTAATTCTTTGGTTTCTGTAGGAAAGAAATTCTAACACGTACCAGACATTTTATGGTCATTATTTCACATAACTGCCACAGGACCTTCAAGGGGACAGTCCTGTGACAATGGGCACCCACAGAGGTAAGCAGCTAAGTAAAGATGCCAGCTTAAAACATCCAATATCCCATTTATGCCTTAAGATCCAAATGAGAAGTCAAAACTGATCAAATCTTCTAAATAATCCTCCCAGTTCCTCCTTTCTATTGTCTATGTTGAAAGCTAGAAAGTTCAAGGTTTTTTTTTTTTTTGTAGCCAATTCTTAAAGTTAAAAAAAAAAAGGAATAAATCCAGAACATTCCTCCATAGTCATATCACACCCAAGGGCTTTCTCCTAAGAGAAACTGCTAAAGAATCAAGTCATTAGAAAACTATGTCAGAAGCTGCTACACGGAGCTCACTGATGCTCATTTGATTAAGAAAATATTATTTTTCCCCACAGCAATGCTTTTGTCAGAGACGGGTAAAGATAACTGAACCGGCAGGCCACGAGCTCCGAGAATTCATTACCAAGATAAATAGGGAAAAGAGAATTGTGAAAGGTTCTTGGGGACTTGCCGAGGCCAGCTGCGTAATTGTTCTCTGCGGTGTCTCCAAAAGCTGCCGGCTCGGGCGGGAAGATCACGCGGGGATCCAGCGCGCAGCCCGGGCTGGAGCCTCCCCGGCCGCGAGGCGCCGCCACCGCCACCGCCACCGCCACCGCCACCGCCACCGAGGTGGCCGCCGAGAAGAGCGGGCGGCAGGAGCGCGGCGGGCGAGGCCACCGGCGCCACCGCCCTCCCGCAGGCCCCCAGGCGCCCGCGGCCGCAGCGCCCGCCGCCCAAGTCGAGGGGTCCCCGGGTGGGGACGCGGCCCCCGCCGCCCCCGCCGCCCCCGCCGCCCCCGCCAGCGGCGAAGACGCGGGGAAAAAAGTTCTGGCCACCAAAGTCCTTGGCGCTGTGAAACGGTTCGACGTCAGAAATGGATACGAATTTATGCATCGGGAGGACACCCAAGAAGACGTGTCGGTCCCTCGGACCGCCATCGCGAAGACTCGCCCCCGGCAGCTTCTGCGCAGCGTGGGGGACGGAGGGACAGTGCAGCGCGGAAGAGGCCAGCCTGGCCGGCCCCGGCGCGGGCCGGCGGGAGGGGACCGCTGTGCTGCCGAGCGCCGCCCTCTCCGCGCGCCTGCGGTGGCCAGCGCCGCTCGCTGGGGAGGGGGAGGAGCGGGGGAGGGGGAGGGGCAGCAGAGAGGGATCTGAGCCCCCCCGCAGCTGACAGGCGGTTCCCGGGGGCCCGGAGCCAGCTGCACCACCCCGCGTTTTACCCTCAGTGCCGGCGCTTCCCGCCCTACCACGTGGGGCAGATCTTTGACCGCCGCCCTCGGGCCTGTCCCCAGCCCAGCAGAAGGCCAGGCTGGTGACATTGGAGAGATGAAGGATGGAGTCCCCGAGGGAGCTCAGCTCCAGGGGACCGAGCCATCGGAACCCAACCTACCGCCCACGGTACCGCTCAGAGGGCCTCCTCGCCCGCTGCCTGCCTGTGGCACCTAAAGCGGAGGCTGAGGACAAAAAGAACCAACAAGCAGCCAGTGATCCAAACCAGCCAGCCCCTCGCCGCCCCTACAACTATGGGCGTGGCACCCGTCCTCCTAATGCCCCTTGGCAAGATGGCAAAGAGACCAAGGCAGGTGAAGCACCAGCTGGGAACCCTGCTCCGGCCGCGGAGCAGAGCACTGCTGAGTGACACCGGCTCCCGGGGCACCTTCACCACCAGCAGGGTGACCTAAAGAATTAATGACCATTCAAAAATAAAGCAAAAAGTACACCCGCAACCTTACCAGCACCGAAGAAACATCTGAGCAATAAAGTGAAAGACTGAGATTTGGACATTAGAATGTTTACCACTGTTCTTTCAGAAACTAACAACTGCAATAAGACGATGTCAGCAAATATTTCCAGCCAGCTGCAGCCCAGGAAAGAGTGATACACAAGAGCATCCTCCCCAGTTTCCGCTACTACTAGGTTTATATATGTTTTTTCCTGTTTTTTACTGTTTTGGTAATTGAAAGAAGAAATAGTAATACTCCATGGGGGAGAACCCCAACCAAAGAAATCTGAAATTGTTATATAGTAAATGTTTTTTTTTCCTTTTTTGTTCATTTTGGATGCTGGTGCTAAACTTCTAAGTGTCATGATTTAAAAAAGAAAAAGAAAAAAGTTCGCCCTTATTTATTTTTAGCATGGGGGAGGACAACATTTTTGCTTTCTTTCATGACTCTCTTTGAAAATGTGCAGTAAAAAAATTTCTCAGAAATAAAATTTTTACCCTTCGAAGGAAAAAAAAAAAAAAGATGCCGGCTCCTTTTGGAAAATGAGTCCCGTGTGGAGGGGGCTCATTGTTGTGCCGGAAAATTTGTCCCTTTTGCTTCTTTTGCAGGTTGGTTTTAAACACAGTTAAAGTCAAACTCAGGGGGTGGCTGTGTGGCCCGCCTCGGGACCACCGCGGTGTCACCAGTTTGGGTAGAAAATAAGCTCACATCTCTCTCAGCCAATCAATCACCCCTGAGATATTGTCACTTGTCACACCTGAGTGCCCCCTTCCCTGCTCAGTCCTCGGTTTGTCCTCTCATGTCATCCGGCCACCAGAAGCTGGCCAGGGCCTCTCTGGCATCGGTTCACACAAGGCTGTGGCACAAGCATGTGGGCGGGGTGGGTGGAGGGGACGGAGGAGCTCAGGCCCCAGAATGCACCAGTGCCTGCTTGTCTGCACGGGCCCGGCCTTTCCTCCGCAGTCTGAGCGTCGCCCCTCAGTCTCATGGCAGCTCACCCACCTGCTGGACTCTTCCTCTCTCATCACAAGAACAGGCCCTGGGGAGGGGGGTCCAGGGCTCCCAGGGGCTGCTGAGCTGGAAGTGAAGTACGCGCCTTTCTGTCTCTCCTCAGCTGGGGCCACTGCACCCCACATCTCAGAGGATTGCCCAGCATCTTGGGACCACCCAGGTGGAAGCCCCTACCTCTCCCGATGCTTCCTGGGGTCCTTCCTCGGGGCCTTGCTCCCTCAGTCCCTTGTCTCCGAGCGAGCTGGAGACGTGGGATCTATGTTGAATGTGACAATGGGTGAGATGCCTTCCCCACTTGCAGAATCAGCTTCTCTCTTCTGTTCTGCCTTCACTCAGTCCAGACCGAGGCTGACTGTGTGTTGGCAAAGGCTTTTGCCAGGAAGGCACATGATGAATGTCCTTCCAGGTCCAGCTCTCTGAGGGCAGATGCGGGCTGAGATGAAGTTTCATCCTGATGCACCCCTCAGCAAGGCTGTTTCTCCATTTGTAATGTAAAGGGGTCTATGAAGAGCTCGGAGGGCCATCTCTGGCCCCAGTGCCCTCTCTTCTTTGTGCATTGATGGCAGAAACAGGCATTTCAGTCACCTTGGCATTGGCACAATTCAGAGCATCTTTCGTACCCCAGTGAATGTTCACAGTGACACCAAGATGCACACCTTTGATATGAACCATAGTTTTTAATGTGGCTTGGCCTTCCTTCCCCTGCCTCTCTGTTCACGTGTGTATCTATTTATTCTTCCCCCAAGCAGGTTCGTTTGCCTGAAGTTCAAGGGATGGACACACAGTGCTTCTGAAATGCCTGGATGCTTCTGGGAACCCACTGCAGCTCTGTGCTGCTTTACAGTGGGGAGGGACAGGATAGGACTGGACCCCCACCCCCACCCCAGCTACCTTCCCCCCCTCCAGAGCCACCTCTGACCAAGTGACCCAGGGAAGCCTCCTGAATCTGCTGTGCCTCCGTTTTCTCTGACCAAGATGCGTATGACAATGTCTCCTCGTGGTGTTACTGAGATGTCTTGCTTCAGAACAATCTGGAATACTTGTCCAAAATTCAGATCCCCGGCCCCAGCTCAAATTTAGTGAATCAGAGCCCTGCCTTTGGGGCCCGGCATCTATATTATGAACAGCTTCCCCAAGCGGCACTTTCAAAAACTACAGTTTGAGAGGCTGTGCTTTCCATGAAGCCTTAATCTGCGCCAACTCAATTAGACACCACCGTGACTCCAAGCAAGAAGCAGGAAGCCAGGAAACTGCTGCTGAGAGGGTACTTGTGCTGTCTAAGGTCACACAGTGTCCCCAAACCCCACACCCAGCACCCTTCCTGGCTTCTCTCCTGCCTCTGGATCCTGTTCAGAGGGTGAGTTTCTTTGCTCCTGTTTGGCAGCTAGCCATCATCTCCCTTTATAAATGTTTTTATCTGCAGCTGCTTTTATCTTATCAGACTCACAGTATGTCTTCTTCCTTCTGCTCCTAAAGATAATTCCCGCTGGGCTATATGTCATAAGTGTCAGCTCAGTCACAGCACAAAATAACAAATAGATTTGTTTCCAGTGTGGAAAGGAAACCGACAGAGCCCTGCTTAGAGCAGGAACTGGGGTTTCACCTTCACCCTGCCGAGCTCCACACCGACTCCGCCCACACTGCCTGGCTGCAGAGGCCCTGGTCCCTGCTGTTCCAGGGACAGTGATGCTCATATATCCAAACACACAGAGGGAATGAGACGAAGATGGCAGAGTCCAGGCTGCAAGCCGGCCAGGTTGGGCGCGGTCTCCCATCCAGCTAGTGCTGAGAGGCAATGTATCCCAGGACCAGGCAGGGGCAGCGAGCCAACCCTTCTGGCTGGGGAGATCCCTCTTTCTAGTGGCCATGACACTGCTGGTGTCTGACCCCTGGTGCGGGCCAGATAGGAAAGTATGACCACCGTGGCTCAGCCTCTTTCTAGGCTGGCCAGTTCGCAGGGATGCAGACGGCCCAGGCGGGAGCAGACTCTGCCCTGTGGCTCAGAGCCTGTGCCTGTCTCTGTCGGCGCCTGCCCTTGGCCTCTGCACAGAGGATCCTTGTTATCTTTCCTGTTGGTGACAACTACAGTGCTGCATAGGAGCTGTACACACTCGCTCACAGGTGCCTGGTTCTGAGGCCGGCTGCCCACCAGTGGGTACGTGCTGTGTTTGTACCCCATGTCATGGCATCTGGGCCCTGGGCTTCGCTGGGCAGAGGGCTCCTGTGCCCTCTCAGCCATGGCACCCGTGGTATCTGGGCCCTGAGGTTCCTTGTCATGGCTTTGTGCTGTGTACCGGATGCCAGGAGCACCCGCCCACCCACTCCAGAGCTGGATCGGGAACATCTCCAGATGTTGTCCCTGTCTCTTAGACAGAACCAATCGCTGTCAGGGATGAGCAAGAGTGACAGCAGTTCTCCCTTGCTGGTACCTACCCTTTGTGGTCACCACTGCCCTGGAGGCCACCTTGCCTCGTCGCTTGGGCAGGAGCAGCTGGAACTGGTATCCATTGTGTGCCTGGCAGCTGAGGATTCAGATCCATCCTGATGTTGGATTCTGGATCACACCAAGGGGCTTGGGAATCTGCCTTGTCCCCGACTCTGCAGGTGATCAGGCACTGCAGAGGTCATGAGAGACCCAGGGGCTGAGGCGAGCCAGAGGACACCCCCTCCTGTGGCTTCCCAGAGCCTGCCCTCCTCTCACTCCACTTCTTGAGCTAGCTGTGTCCTTTGTTCCCTTTTCTTGTGCTCACATTTATTTTTGTGCTGGCAAATCTAATGTGAGAGAGTCCTGGGGAAATGTGAAAACTCGCCAGCAGCAGAGCGGGTAGGGCGTGGGTGGAAGTCAAGGTGGAGGAGAGAGTGGGGCGCCGAGGGGCAGCTCTGCCTCCTGATGCCTCTCCCAGCCTTTGTTCCATGGCGGGGGCGAAGGAGGCCAGAGAGAAAAGGAGGGTCTAGATGTTTACAAATGCACTTTAAAGCACTGGAACTTTGACATAAGAAGCAGCAGACATTCTTCCTGAAGAAGGGATAGCCTCCTGGTCCCATGCTGCCTGCCCTCCGTGGGCCTCCAGTCCCTGGACAGTGAGGTCCAGAGGCCCTGACCTTCCTAATGCAACATCTGTAGCTGGCAGACCCAAGGCCGGGCCCATCCCAGAGCCTGCAGTTTCATATTCTCCTCCTCCATTCCAATATATTAAATGGAAAACTCCAGCAGCCTTGCAATACACAGCTCCCCTCAGTGGACGTGGTCACGTGAAAGCACAGCACACAGAATCCCAAGGCGTAGCCGAGGCCCTGCGCTTGGGGTTACCCCGGCCCGTCAGTCATGTTGGGGTGATGGCAAGTACTTCTGTTTCAGCGACCTCCTCTCTGCCCCATCCTCCCTGTCATTGGGTGCATTTAAAGGCTCCCCTTACAGGAGCCAGCACAGAGCCACCGAGGCACCATTCACAACGTGTTCTCGAGGGAGCCGGCACATGGCTGTTGTGTGGCTTTGGGCTACTGCTGAAAATGCAGTCAGGAGCGTAGGAAGGTCACGGGGAGATGCATGGCTGGGATCCCAGGACAGTGGCCGCGGGGGCTTTAATCACTGGCTTCTGGTCCTGCGAAAGACAAACCACCGGAATAACTCACACCTCTTGTGGTTCTTGTTCACGTTTTCCAAGCTGCAAAACTTAACGCTAAGCTTCCAGTTGTTAGCGTGTACCGCTAGCCCCGAGCAGAGGTGGAGCAGCTGGTGGAGATGTTACAGTCAATCAATCGCTGTTTTCTTATAGTCTGTGGGAAGCGGTGGAGGGAATGTGCTGGAAATCGCTGTTGAGAGCGAGCAGGCCAGAGCGAGACGCTGCCCATCTCTGTGTGTTCTTGGGAGCTTCCGGTGGCCATGACACTGCTGGTGTCTGACGCTGGTGCGGGCTGGATAGGAGAGTATGACCACTGTGGCTCGGGGGAAAGTGGGCTTTGGAGCCTGGTGGGCAGCTTCCTTGGAGATGCTAGTGTGGGGGGTGGGAAGCAAGGGGCGCAGAAGGGGTGCTGAGGTCGGCAGAGTGTGGAAGGCTCAAGCTGGTGTGGGCAGTCTTGGAGACTGTGAGTGCCCTCTCCTTGCTAAGGGAAGCGAACACACTTCCGGTCTGCAAGATGCTCACGCATGCGAGAGTTTTCTCTTTGTTTGTTGTTATGGATTAAAAACTGATGGTCAGCTTAATGTCCGCTGAATTAAATCAGCATGGTGCTGAGCGTAGATGGCCACCTGAGGAAAGTGGCCAGCATAAATAGAGACGTGCAGAAGAAGAGCTGGGCGTTGTGGGTTTCTTCTAATTGTTGCTCTTTGGAGCCACTGGCTCTCCTGGAGGAGCTTGTCATGCTGGTCTCCCCAGTGTGAGTTTGACCTCTATCATTGGAGGAGCTCGGGACCTTGTTGGTGAGAGTGGCTGCGGTTCACTTTGGGGGAGCTCTGCGCCTTACACTGAGCATCGCTTCCTGGCTCTGGGAAGATGTGTGTGCTGTTTAATCTCCAGGACACACTCGTCATGCTGGCTTCCTGGCATATACTCAACTGTTCTTATTGTAGGAGGAGCTTGGGACCTCTGTGTCACTGAGGATGGCTGTGGTACTTTTTAGGATAGCCCTGGTTCTTATTTTGAGTGTGACTTTTCGGCTCCAGTG
This sequence comes from Hydrochoerus hydrochaeris, assembly GCA_004027455.1. NCBI lineage: Eukaryota > Metazoa > Chordata > Mammalia > Rodentia > Hydrochaeridae > Hydrochoerus > Hydrochoerus hydrochaeris. The sequence continues at coordinate 43,941 of PVLA01011674.1, forward strand.
TAGAACCCTCAGCCTACCAGCACAGCAACTTCACCCCGCTGGCATAGACTTTTTGGCTTCCACCGTTGACCTTTGGGCCTTCCCAGCACGGATCTATAAAACAGACTGGCGTGAGTCCTTCTCATGGGCTCAGGCCTCCAGTTGGACTCGTGGGAGGCATTGTCATGGGCTCTAGGTAGGTCTTCAGCTGGACACTGCTGTGGGATCCAGGCCCTTGGCTAAATATTCAGGGTCTGTAGTGTTGTGGACAGATTTCCTGCACTTTCTTGTGTTAAGCTCTGGGTGACCATCATACAATAATATTATAAATGCCGTGTCCTGATTCTAATTGTTCCCGCACAACCCCTGACTACAACACTTGTGAAATCTGCGCTCTCCACACTCCCTTCATTCAGCAGAGAATCCGGTACTGTGCGATCAGTAGCTTCGCTCCTAGCTGCGGGGTGCTGTGGAGCTCTGACCCCATGCAGGGGGTTCCGGGTACATGCGCTGTCCTGTCCCATGGCTCCCACAGCAGCCTCCAAGCCGGGTTGCAGTGCGCTCATTGCTACAGCGCAGCAGCAGGTGAGTCAGTTCACGAAGGGGTAAAAACACTGACTCTGAATTCGGCTCCTGAGTTGCTAGAAGCTGGGCCCTGGACATGTGGGTTAGTGTAAGCAGGCTTTCGCTTTTCATTTCTAAGGTAGAAGTAATAGCAGCTCCTATACTTCAGAGCTGCATGGAGGAGCAAGTCTTCCGGGACCTTGGTATGCCTGGTGTGTGCAGAAGCTCTGCAAATGGTTTACCGTTGTTGTTACTTCCTGGGGCCTTTTCACCCCAGCTTTGCCCACCCCTTCTTCCTCGCTTACCAACAGCACTGCCACCTAAACCCTCCGTGCGTGTGTGTGTGTGTGTGTGTGTGTGTGTGTGTGCGCGCACACAAACACTCTCAGTTTCCTGGGGAGAAGGCAGTAGAGAGGGTAATGAACCCCCGAGAACTCCTTCCAGCCCTGGCTGCAGCGTCCCAGGGGTGCCATCTGCTGTCACTTTTGTCTGCTGATTTATTGCACGATGTGACCCACGAGGCAGATGGCTTGGGGGAGGAGGGTGACAGGAGTCACTGTTTGGTGACACGTGAATAAGCCACTTGTGGAACTGGTCAGCCACTTCCTTGGACTGGTTGCCATGGTGACAGAGAGGCAGTGTCTGGGATAAGTCCAAGTCATGGCTCCTTGCTTTTCTCAATGCAAGCCTGCTTGCCTTGTCCCTGTCCCGATGGTCATGGCCTCAGGCAAGCGAGGGCCCCTGGATGGTAAAGGACTCATCTGGCCTCTCTGTCTGTCACAGGGCTCATGTGACCTTTAGGGCTATGGTTCAAAGCCCAGAAAATAGGCCTGAGAGTCAACAGAATTGCCAACATCATGTTTTACCAGATAATTACATTAACAAAAAATTCTACCATTATTTCATAAAAAGGCAATTGTATACCAAAAACCAAGAAGGACATAATTTCAGAATAGAAGATAGTTCTGCAAATGGAGGAAATTTGGTTTCATGAAAACTTTCCATCCTCCTTACTTCTCCAGGACCACATGACACTCCACGGCCAGAGCCATCTTCAGGAAGAGAATGGCTCCATGCGTCAGTCACCTGACGCTGGTCGCTGTTCTCTTTGAGTCTATCCTAACATCAGGGGTCAAGACCTTGGACTGTGGTCAAGGCACTGAACAACTTCCTGTCACCAGAAGACAATGTCACACCTCTGGACATGCGCTCTTCTTGCTTGGAATTCTGCAGGCGGAAGTCTTTCTCTGCCAGCTGGCACCAGGCAAAGAGGACAGCTCCGAGTCCAGGAAAGTGGCAGGACCTGGCACTGCTGTGTCCACTGCTGTTGGGTGTGGGGTCCTCAGGAAGGGTCGGGTCCATCTGCAGCCCAAGTTCCTGAGGGCTCTCTCTTCTGCCTGATGACCTGTACTGCTGTGAGCCTGGCAGAAGCTGTGGGAGCCACTAAGTGTTTTGTGAGAGCCACTTGGGGGTGAAACACACCGCTTTGAGTCTCTGTTCTGGAGTCATATTAACTAGGACTATAGCTTTGACCTCAGCAATGTCACCAAATAGGTGTTTGTAGTGGCAGGAATAGGAGCTGAGTGACCTTGGAGTGGCTCTCAAAATGCCATGGGTCCTACAGTCAAAAACGGCCTCAGAAGTTGCAAAGGGGCCACAGAGGAGCTTTTTCGTCTATGAAAGTGTTTTCTCTTCCCCAAATACTCCCGATTGCTTGTGCTCCAGGCTGTCCCTCTTCCTGCCATTCCAGCCACCCAACAGTGTCTCTCCTCCTTTCCCTGGTGGCTCACACTCTCTAGAATTCACCCCAAACAACAGAAGGACTCAGAGCCCTGGGTCTGTGATTCTCAACCCTTTACCACAAAAAACCTGTGATGTGTTCATCCTCTGCCCCCGTTTTAAAAGGTTCCTGTCTCCCAGGTTAACAGTGTTTACTAAGAAATAGCCAATTATTTTGCCAAAAGACTTCCCTAACTGCCAAACCCGAATCTCCAGTTGGCAAATAACCACACGGTATTAATTATTTCCAGCTCAAAGCAAAGCAATGTGGTGTCGCTAGCAGGCTAGGGTGGCTGATCACAGCACCTTGCAACTTCAGATGGGATTTCTGGCAGGAAGCAGCCAGAGGAGCCCAGGACGCTGTGACCCAGGCCTGAGGCTATCAGCCCAATCCATTCCTCATGGTTCAAATGCATGCACTTGCACATTACATTGGGATAAGTGTCTCTGCCAGATACTGGGCAGTGAGACAGACCCTTTTGTGTGTGGGGTTGTGCTGTATGGTCACATCACTTGGGTGCCGTAGGTAGTGAGTGCCATCCTGTCATTTCCCTTTACAGATGAGGAAACCAAGGCAAGGAGAAGTGACAGTGTCAGGGGTCTATAACTGGAATGCTGCTGAGCTAAAACCTGGCATCAGGCATTTTGATTTTTTTCCACCAGCTTTATTGGGATATCATTCGCATACCATAGAACTCATCTGTTTTATGCATATATAAGTCAGTGCTTTTTATAACTCAGTTACTTCGCAATGCACTTTAGAAAGTTTTTGCCAGCATTAAAGCTATCCAGTCACTTCCGTTTGCCCCAGGTTCCCTCTGTGGAAGGACCTGGCAGTGCTGAGGGCTTTGTGCAAATGGATCTGGACTGGCAGACTCTGAAATCCAGGGCTGTCGACCTTTGGATCAGGGGTTGGCTCAGTTCACGCGCCCTTTTCATCATTTTATAGGCCATTTCTGAAGTCACTTGAACAGCACACTTGATGGGATAACCCCCACCCTCTCCTAGTTTGGGTTCCTCAAAACGTGAGTATGGGGTCCTCTGGAGCAAGGAAGGCAGAGGTTTGGTGGTCGCACCTTTTACTTGCAGGGCTGCTCCTGCATTCTCCATCCCAGCTTTCCAGGCTGCCCCTGGCACTCTGTGACGTGGTTCTGGGCTAAGCTAGGTTCCTGCAATGCCTTTGGAGCCCAGCGGTTGTGTTCCCTCGGGTCCTGGGGGTGTGCAGGCTCCCTCCTACCCGGGAGGGCGGTGTGTGCTTCCTGGCTGTCCTGTTCTGTTCTCTGTAACCTTCCCTTCCCTGTGAACTGCTGAGGGCAGCATGATTTATGCTCCTGCCGCCGACAGAAGGGTGCCAGACACCCATGTCTAATGGTTTTCCATGCAGAATTCCCCTCTCCCCAGCTGCTCTGTCTCGCAGGCCAGGGTCCATCTTCCTGATGGTAGATTCTCCCTGTGGGCTGCCCTGCTGTGCCTCTGCAGTCTGTCCCTGGTCTGTCCCGAGTGTTTCCACCAAGCACTTGGCTTGGGCCGTGTCGCCATCTGAAGCCACAGGCTGGTCCTGCAGTCAGGCCAGGCCTGGGGAGATGGGCACTCCCACAGGGCGAAGGGCGGGGTTCCCTTCCCTCCTCCTGCATTTTCTCATTGAGCAGGTGCTGAGCGCTGGCCTTTCTGGGCACTGCGGGGACACGGGCAATACAGGCACCCTGCACAGTGCTCCTTCTACCCCTCATGTTTTTCCCTGGGGGAAAGGTGACTGATGTCTGATTTCAGGCAGGGAAGCTATATGAGTAAAACAAATCAAATACGGAAACCAAAACATACAGCATGCCCTGGACATCAAGAGGGTTCAGTAAGGGTTCTGAAGTAACCCCAGAAATGTGTATGGCAGGCACACATGGTTTGAAAATTTGTCACTGAGGAAACCCTTTAGTTTTTTTGTCCCTGTGTGCCCCAGTTAAAGAACCAGTGCCAAAACACAGAAATGAGTCCGGTAGTAGGGAAGGAGTTGTGGATCATAAAAAGTCTATTGGCTTCTAGCAAACACCGAGAGTTCTTTATGAGTTTTCCGTCTCCTTTGGGATTCTTCGCCTTCTGCTTTTCTGTGCGCTTTTGTGTGTGTGCGTTACTTTGAGATAGACTATGTTTGTCTAACTTGTATTTGTGAAAGACAGGTTATTAATATTTCAAAGAAATCCCCCCTGGATCTCTGTGTATTTTTCTGGGACACAAATACAAAGTTCCATCAATTCCAATCTATTTAGTGACAGACTCTGGGATCTTATATATCTAACAAGGTTTTCCTCCTAACTCTAGGTATATTAAACCTGCCATCTACATCTTACCCGAGAGTGGATATAAATTCATAGCACCATGTCTAAGAACCACTTGATGGTTACTTCATGCAATTTGGTACCTGATACCTCCAGGGAAGAGAAAAACCTTTCGCCCGGAACCACAGAAACTCTCCTTTCTGGGGACTTCTGTGCACCTGGGACTCTTGTTTTTTTCATTATTTGGGACCTTCTTAACAGAAGCTTCTGCTTTTGTCCTGTTTCCAGCTACATTTGATTTCTCTGACAGTTTTGGAGATTTAAAACCAAACTTTCTTCTTTGTGTTAAGAGGTCACTCACACCATTAGTGTTACCTGGTTTGAATATCTCTCACATAAAAGGTTCATAAAAGCAGTTTGATCAAGACTGACTAATTCAATGACTCTGGAACTCCCAGCTCCCCATTTAAGCTTTCTATCAGCTTAATGAAGATCTGGACCATTGATTCTTCAGGTTTCAGCTGCAGAGTTTCCTATTTCTTTTAAAAGTGAATGGCACCCAATATGAATCTGCAGTACATTATTCTCTGTAATCATAGAAGAGGTGACATCACTTCCTTATGATTCTCTATACACCCTGCCAACTTAGCCTTAGGAATGTACACGAGGGGACATTACAGATGAGAGGAGATTGAAGGTCATCTAGGTCTAAAAATAAGGAAACTATGAAAATGAGATGATGTGGCCAAAGTCACAGAGGTAAGTTAGTGACAAGTGCTCTCTCTTGTGTAATTCCTTATTTCAAGACACTTTTCTGAGCCACTTCAACCGTAATTTGGAGGAAGGAGCAGAGAACGGTAGGTAGTTTGAGAGACTGAAGGGAATGTGGACATTGGATGGGAAGTAGACGTCGGAAGTCACCAGGCAGCCAAAGGCACAGAGGGAGCATTCGCAGAAGACGGAAGTGGTGGTGGGGGGCACAGGATGGGGGTTCAAAAACCTGGGGCTCCTGTCCCTGGGTTGCTGCATTTAAAAAATAGATTTGTTTTATGATTTAATAAAAATAGTATTTCCCTGAACAACCCCACACTAGCAACCAGTTCTTGGACAAAACAAAGTACATTAAACTTTCATCTGTTTTTTTTTCTTTTGAAAATCATTGCGATGTGTTTGAATAACATGCATATATAGCAATTTTTGAATGTCCAAGTATTACCAAAGATGGAGATCTAATATCTTTCCTCATCCTTTCCCCAAAAATTTTACTTTATTTTAAATTATATCATTAAGTAAAGTTTCCATCATTATGACAATGTAAATATTATCTGGCATAAAATCTGCTAGGCTATTGTGATTACTTGCTCTTTCTTCTATGGCTTTGAGCTAACCATTGAGTTAATAATTGCCTGATTGTATGTCTTCTTTCCAAATGCTCTATTATATTATCTGTAGTCAGCTTTCCTGTCATTGGGACAAAAAATCTGACAGTCACAACCAAAGGAGGGAAGTTTTATTTTGGTTCACACTTCCAGTGGCTTCAGTCCCTGGTCGTCTGGCTCTAAGGGGAAAGGGCTGGACAGCAAAAAGCTGGTCCCAACATGGTAGAAAGGAGGCAAAGAGAGAAGGGCGGGACCATGGATAGGAATATATTCTTCCAGGTCACACCCGCAGTGACCCACCAGTGTCGACCAGACCCTACCCAGGAGCAGTGCCGTCAGCCGTGAAGACATCCGTGCACTGATCCTCGGAGAAGTATAGAGTGTCTCCATGGGCCCTACCCCGAACACAAGACTTTCAGGGTGCACATAAATTGAAAATTTGTTTTCTTTAATATTTTGAAGGCCTTGCTCCTGGCCTTTGGCATTGCTGCTGAGAAGGTGAACACCATTCTGCCTCTCATTCTGTGGATTTGCTCCTTTTTATTTCTCATGTTACAGAGTTGGACAGTGTAGGAGGAATGTTCCATCGCTTGCTGATCACGCAGTGGGCTTTTGAGACTAAGTGTGCTGACGGCAGGGTCAGAGGACCCAGGCGCAAGCTGTGGGACCCCATTACCGCCCAGGACCCTGGTGAGATTACTGGGTGCTGTACCTTTAGAAAGTCAACAGTGTTCAGAACAGTGTGCGGTGCGTGGTGCTATGTGTGCAAGTTCTCGCTGTATCAACCTCATCACCTCAGTCCTGAGCTCTGAGGACTTGAAATGGTAGAGTGTGTGACATTCAGGCTGTGTCTGTCTCCCGGCTTGGCTGCCATTCACTTGTGACCCCCCCCCACCCAGGAACACAGCCACGTCTCTGCAGGCTGCAGTGGGGCAGGGTGCCAGGGGTTCCACGGTGCTGAGTTCTGCTCTCGTCTCCATCGTGGCCCCGGCCATCTCGGTGAGCCAGGTGCGCGGTGGCAGCTGCTCTGAGCCTTCCCGCCAGTCACAGGTGTGATTCAACGGGACCTTGCTTCATGTCTTA